>JAOTOM010001878.1:0-82858 GCA_034440615.1 Ashinkailepas kermadecensis | reverse complement strand
AATATGTCGCTGATATCTGTAAATGTCACGTGTCTCGCGGCAAAAATTGGTTGAGCTAAGACAGATCTGAGGCTTTGGGTCTGCAATGTGTTGTGACCGTGATATGAAGTTGCGTGAGCCGAAGATATGCTGAGAACCTCGATATTATACAATTTAGGTAGCGACTTTGGAAGGTATCATCTCCAGCACCTGTCTGGATTACTTACTGCTACATGTGGGACACCGTGTTCTTTCATATGCTCAGGCTATTACCGAGCAAAACGATATTACTGAGCAATTTAACGAAACCGGAGCCTTTTTTCACGCATACACTCAATGTTTGTATTAATACAACTCAACCAGAACACGCGTGTTTAAGTTTGCAACTCTTAACCGATTTCGAAACATGGACGAACCGTTTACATCTGACACCACGGGAACGTAGGGTGCCTTTGGCTATGGTGTTGGGTGAGTGGGGGTAAGGGAGGGGGTGGGAGGTAAGGGGGGGGGTGGGAGGTAAGGGGAGGGGTGGGAGGTAAGGGGAGGGGTGGGAGGTGAGGGGGAGAAGGGAACAGTAAGCTTAGTCCACTTTCTTCAGGACACAGCAGTTGAATCGTGGTTATTCGCGGAGATATTGTAACAAGAAACGGCGCTGTGACGACGTTAGCATAATACGACTAACACCGGCGTTCAAGTCTCCATTACACCCTATGGGGCAAACTTTGGAGCCCTTGAGGCAGACGCAAACATTGAGCTAGGAAGCTGAAATTTTGCATGCTTCCTATTGGGCCACCCAGCAATGGGAAAACACCGGGGGAGCTGGTCTTCCAAATACTTCATAAAATTTGAAGGGGCTAATATATACACACACACATACAGACACACACACATATATATATATATATATATATATGTATGTATGTATGTATGTATGTATGTATGTATGTATGTATGTATGTATGTATGTATGTATGTATGATGTATGTATGATGTATGTATGATGTATGTATGCATGCATGCATGTATGTATGTATGTATGTATGTATGATGTATGTATGATGTATGTATGATGTATGTATGCATGCATGTGTAGCCGCCCCGGTAACTCAGTTGGCTAGAGGGTCAGTTGGCAGCTGGCCCGATAAGGCCGGGACGAGTTACCGAGCGACCGTAATGGTGCATTGACGACACGTTACACTTTCGGTCAAAAATTCTGCTGTTGAACTGGAATTCATGGATCGGGGTGGTGGGGCCAGGGTTCACGCAACAAGCTCTGCTTAGCAATAGGACCCTGGTTCATAAAGCCACCCCAGCTAATAACTCTTTATATATATATATGATTACTTTTTATATATGCATATATGCATATATGCATGTTTGCATGTATGCAGATTTGCATGTATGCAGGTATGCATGTATGTATGTATATATGCATATATGCATGAATGCGTAATATGTATATATATGTATGTATGCATGCATGCATTCATGTATGTATGCATTCATGTATATATGTATATACGCATGTATGCATATATGTATATATCTATATATGTATATGTGTATATATATATATATATATATATATATATATATATATATATATATGATGTATAGATATATATATATATATATATACGTATATCAAAAGAAGTTTGGTACGAATTCTTGCTGGGGTGGCTTATGGACCAGAGTCCTTTTGCTAAGCAGAGCTTGTTGCGTGGACCCTGGCCCCACCACCTGATCCATGAATTCCAGTTCAATGGCAGAATTTTGACCGAGAGTTTAACGTGCCGTCAATGCACCGACACAGCCGCCCAGTAGCTCGTCTCTGGCCTTATAGGGACAGTTGTCAACTGGACCCCCAGCCGCAGGCTAAATGTGAGCGCGTGAAGTGACCCGAACCTGTCTTGCCAGGACACGAGAGACCAATGCAGGTCGGCGCTCTAACCAACTACGCCAGCGAGGCGGCAGTGACGTGTCAATTCACCCGAACAACAGGTAAGTGTGAGTGATGCGATATGTGAACCGATCGTTCCACACTCACCGATCACAGGTGTGAGCAGTCACGACGACCGCGAAGGCCACAACACTCACCGACCACAGGTGTGAGCACGGCCACGACGACCCCGACGCCGGCGAGCAGCGCGTACCCCAGGTGATGGTGCACCAGAGTCGGCCAGTCGTGCAGGCCCAGGTGCACGAGCGTCTCTGTCAGGTTGCCCGCCTGTCGCGCCACCTCCAGCTGCCTCTGATCTGCCGACAGAGGTCAAAGGTCAGGCCGGCGGTGTACAGCTGGAAAGCAAGCGTGCGAGGCCGAAGGCTTTCTCCCAGATTCTCAGCTTCGCACCTACACGTGGGGTGTACGAGATAGGTGATAGAAGATGGGAGAGAGATTGGAGAGAGAGAAATTGGAGAGAGAGAAATTGGAGAGAGGGAGATTAGAGAGAGACAGAGATTGGAGAGAGATGGGGGAGAGAGAGAGAGAGAGAGAGAGAGAGAGGGAGAGAGAGATAGAGAGAGAGAGAGAGAGAGAGAGAGAGAGAGACAGAGACAGAGACAGAGACAGAGACAGAGACAGAGACAGAGACAGAGACAGAGACAGAGAGACAGAGAGACAGAGAGACAGAGAGACAGAGAGACAGAGAGACAGAGAGACAGAGAGACAGAGAGACAGAGAGACAGAGAGACAGAGAGACAGAGAGACAAGAGAGACAGAGAGACAGAGAGACAGAGAGACAGAGAGACAGAGAGACAGAGAGACAGAGAGACAGAGAGACAGAGAGACAGAGAGACAGAGAGACAGAGAGACAGAGAGACAGAGAGACAGAGAGACAGAGAGACAGAGAGACAGAGAGACAGAGAGACAGAGAGACAGAGAGACAGAGAGACAGAGAGACAGAGAGACAGAGAGACAGAGAGACAGAGAGACAGAGAGACAGAGAGACAGAGAGACAGAGAGACAGAGAGACAGAGAGACAGAGAGACAGAGAGACAGAGAGACAGAGAGACAGAGAGACAGAGAGACAGAGAGACAGAGAGACAGAGAGACAGAGAGACAGAGAGACAGAGAGACAGAGAGACAGAGAGACAGAGAGACAGAGAGAGAGAGAGAGAGAGAGAGAGAGAGAGAGAGAGAGAGAGATATATATATATATATATATATATATATATATATATATATATATATATATATATATATATATATATATATATATATATATATATATATATATATATATATATATATATATATATATATATATATATATATATATATATATATATATATATATATATATATATATATATATATATATATATATATATATATATATATATATATATATATATATATATATATATATATATATATATATATATATATATATATATATATATATATATATATATATATATATATATATATATATATATATATATATATATATATATATATATATATATATATATATATATATATATATATATATATATATATATATATATATATATATATATATATATATATATATATATATATATATATATATATATATATATATATATATATATATAGATATATATATATATATATAGAGAGATATAGATATATATATATATATAGAGAGAGAGAGAGAGAGAGAGAGAGAGAGAGAGAGAGAGAGAGAGCAAGATTCAGACTCTGCTCGCGGCAAATTAGCTATTGGAAATTATGAGTGCAGAAGTTCAAGACGAAAGCAAAGTCGTTACCGGATTGTGGAGGGCAAAACTGACAGCGGCACGCCTGCTGTGTCCTGATTATCAGCTGATAACCACCAGCTGACAGCAGCTAATGTTTCAGCCGGGAGCCACACAAGAATTGATGATTCAGAGCCAACAGACGTGCGCGGAGTACGTTGGCGGTGAATTGGCACTTCGACCGTCGGCGAACAGCTTAGAATCGGAAGAAAACCTATTGCAAACGTTAGTCCTAGTTCCGCCGCTGCACTTTGGCATGCCGCTACAGACGGCGAATGTACATGCCACCCGGCGGTATTCCTGGGTGCAGACAAGTGGGTCTGAAGCTCGCCACGAGCGTTGGGTACGTCACGGTTCACCGTCGAACATTTTCATTTCCCGCCGAGCTGCAGCCGAGTGGGATGGTGGGAATGCATTGCCGCACTGGCAATGGGCGGCGACGACGCCAGCGAGGGCGGCATCTTCGCCGTCAAGTCTATCGAGTTTCAGCATCGCTGCGCCTCACGAGATTCAGAGGATGAAGCGACCGCCGGCTGCGGCTGTACTTCGGCAACGGCCGCCGGCCCCAGCCAGCGGCAGCTGGGAAGTGGACATTGCCAGCTGGCCCCAGTCAGCGGCAGCTGGGAAGTGGACATTGCTAGCTGGCCCCAGTCAGCGGCAGCTGGGAAGTGGACATTGCTAGCTGGCCCCAGTCAGCGGCAGCTGGGAAGTGGACATTGCCAGCTGGCCCCAGTCAGCGGCAGCTGGGAAGTGGACATTGCTAGCTGGCCCCAGTTAGCGGCAGCTGGGAAGGGGATATTGCCAGCTGGCCCCAGTCAGCGGCAGCTGGGAAGGGGATATTGCCAGCTGGCCCCAGTCAGCGGCAGCTGGGAAGTGGATGCTTGCCAGCTTGGCAGCAGCTCCAAGCAGCGAGATTCCGGCCAGCGTGCCGGCTCTGGCTTGCTGGCCATCCCGTTACCAGCCCGCTCCCACTGCGGGCAAAGCCAGTGACCGCAGTGGCGCCCGGTACCATTCATCTCAATAACCCATGTTCTCGTCAGCTGTAGCCGCGCCGGGCGGCGCGCCGACGCCGCACGGTGGCGCCACCTGCCGACCGCGCCGCCAGGCCCGGCTGACGGGCCAGACCTTGGACCTGCGCCGCAAAAGGATGAACGGGAGGGGACCGGGTGCTGGGCGATGCTGGGGACGACGACCGGCTCGGAAGGAAAGCAGGGCCACGTCGGAAACATTTGCTGCGGGGACACATCGAGCATGCAAACCCACTGCCACCCCTCCACAACCAGCGGTGTATAATTTGACACACTGGAAGCAATTTGACTTCCAAATGCCACACACCCAGTACAAGTTCACATCCTTAGGTGGCTTCCTCCTCCAGTGAAGACCCACTAAGTGAGGCCCTGGTGGGTGGGGAGGGCAGTGGGTGGCGACGTCACAAGCCAGCAACACTCCAAAGATTCGTCTGACGATGCAGCCCGCAACTGCATACACATTACATACCGCCGTGTGGTTAGCATTCAACCGACACGCAGTCAGCTGAGCAGACCCGCCAGTCAGCTGAGCAGACCCGCCAGTCAGCTGAGCAGAGTCGCCAGTCAGCTGAGCAGACCCGCCAGTCAACTGAGCAGACCCGCCAGTCAGCTGAGCAGAGTCGTCAGTCAGCTGAGCAGAGTCGCCAGTCAGCTGAGCTGAGTCGCCAGTCAGCTGAACAGAGTCGCCAGTCAGCTGAGCAGATTCGCCAGTCAGCTGAGCAGGCGCGGGCAGTCAGCTGAGCAGACTCGCCAGTCAGCTGAGCAGACCAGTCAGTCAGCTGAGCAGGCTCGCCAGTCAGCTGAGCTGGCTCGCCAGTCAGCTGAGCAGACCAGTCAGTCAGCTGAGCAGGCTCGCCAGTCAGCTGAGCAGACACGGACAGTCAGCTGAGTTCGGGAGGAACGAATCGACGGCCGATAGCGGAGAAGTGGTAGGAACACATTCGTCGGGTCGAACGGATGGAGTCTGCTAACCAGGGAAAGTTGCCAATCTCTCACGTCAGGTGACAGCGGAGAAGTCGAAATCCCAAGCGGCCAGTGGCATCTAACCGAGGCACACCCAAGGAGGAAAGAGGACATGTGCCGCCCCCTTGCGTCGGAGAAGAGGAGATCGAGAAGAGGAAGCTTTGATTTGAACCGCCCGAAGTGCGAATTTTTGCTCTCCTCTAGACCTTTGATGGTTAGAGGGCCTTTCCAAAGTAACAGCGGGCCCTTTAGCAACAACGGAGCCTTTTTACTGTTACGGAGGGCCCTTTGACAGCTTCATGGGCCCTTTCAAACCATAGCAGGCCTTCCATCAATTACTAAGGGCCTTTTGACTTTACAGTTACAGAGGGCCTTTGCCATCTAAAGAGGCTCTCTGAGAACCCTGTGTAATTCACAACCAGGGTGTCGATTTTTGAAAACATTGCGGGCCGAAGTGCCAACACTAGACCCCCCCAAAAAAAAAAAAAAAAAAACTGTCGGATTTAGCCCACTATGTTTTCGGATCTCAGAAATTCCGATTTTTATTCGACGATGTGTATGTTTATGTTTATTCAGCATCCTCACCAACGGGGAAAATCGTCCAATAACTGGTGAAGTCACATAATTAAAAGAGCAGTGCTCAGTACATGTCAACATAACAACTCTGAGTAATAAAGCGACTGCCGTGCCATATAATGGGCTCGGATCTATCGTCACCGTCACCGTCACCGTTACCCTCCTCCTCACTCCACACACCAACAAACACACACCGGCTTAAATAAAATACTTCAGCGATCAGATGAGGCTAAAACACACCATTGATGGAGCATCAGAGCACAGCAGACCTGAATAGTAATGACGGTGGGTGAAAGTATTTCATTGGTGCCAGACATTAGGAGGGAACTTTTCCTTAGTACGCCACTGCGGCTGCTCAATGTGTTTTTTTTCCGCAGATTGCACGATCGAGAGTAGATTGTAGATTGCACATCAGTTCCTTACAAGTGTCAGCAATACATTTCCTTCATGTGCTTTAAACATGATTCAAGAAAGCACTGTCATCGATTTTAAACTTGCAAAAAGAGTGGGCCGCCTGGTGTTTTGAGTGCTATTTGAGTGAATTTGCTGTCTTGTTCGTGAACTGACCATTTATTGAGATATAAGTACTTTAACTTTGCCTGCTTCTATCATGAAACATTTGTCATGTTCCAATACTTCAGAAATCATCAGAATAACTTCTTGTCCACAAACCGGTGTATGCATTTCTATGAATTTTCATATTTATTGACACTAATGATGTAGATCTGATTTGCAAATTTATTACAGAAAATATCATCAGCACAGGATTCCATTCCTGAAAATATAGTACTTTCAACATGTTATTGTTCTTTTACATTTCAACATGTTAAGTTGGGTTACATTTTTATTGTAAAAAAATACATTGCTTGAAATTTTTACAACTTGATGTTTTGGTTTTGTTTTTCTCAAAGGGAGGGTAGGCTAGGTTAGGTTAGGTTATGTTGCATTTCTTTTTATTTAAAAAGAATAGCTTATCCTATGACACCTAATTCAAAGCCCTTTTGGTGTTATTTTGCTCACAACCTGAAATGTAGGCATTTGTATAGAAAATGAGTGGTCCCATCATTTGGGTCACATTCATAAACATTGCATTGAAATGATACATTCCACGAATTCATAAAACACCTTAAAACACAACTTTACCAAAATGAGCAGTAACATCATGTTCATCACATTCTTAAACATTGCATTAAACAAATCAAGAAAACAGAAATTGCCTTAAGCTGTAAATTTACCAAAAGGTGTGCCAACCCTGGACGGAAATGCAACACTAGGTGCCCCAATCCAGGACAGAAAAAGCACCAGGTGCAGTGGGTGAAAATATTAATAAAAGTAAACTAAAAACAGCCCCTCTTGAAGACATACGTGATAGTTATGTGATATTAAAATGGAAACCTGAGCACAAATCAGAAAAAGGCATCGACTGGACTTTAGGCCTGGAATTTTTGTAAATGGAATTTTTATTTGGATGTTCTTGTTCAAGCTTACCTGCCTACTTCTTCAACTACTGTTCCTTTGGGAATTAAATACACAGGCTATTTATTCAATATTTAAATAACACCAATATGCAGATACATCAGAAAGTGCAAGTACAAAAACGAATCAGTACGTCACATGAGATTGGGCTACGGATTAAACACTCGCGCAATTGCATCAAGAATGTCTCACCTCCGTCACATTTGTCGACTGCAACCTCAAATTTAGACTTTAGGCGCTGGAATTTTTGTAACTGGAATTTTTTATTTGGATGTTCTGAGAAACGCCCACCACGATTTGTGGCATTTATTGCGCCAAGTGTCTATCAAGTCTCTCCAGACACATTTGGTGATGGCTTGACCTTATATAACTTACAAGCAGGTGTTTGTCACTTTGCAGCCGCCAAGGCCCATATTTCTGAGCTGTGACGTCACGAGTACGATTGCCAGGCTGCGCCGAATTTCTCGACCAATTTGGAATATGCCCGATTTCTGCTCGGGTGCGTCGAAATAAGCCTCGTAAAGCGACGATGAACTATGTACCGCGTTGCCAAGGATTAAGGTTGCTTTATGATTTAAGTCGTGCTTGCAAATTGAAGGAAATCCAACTCCTTTGTTTTTTCTCCACAAAGTTGTCAATTTTACAGCAAAGGGTGGAGAGTCAATCCACTATCCAATTCAAATCTGTTTCATTTCAGTACAAAATGTGCTGGTTGGCATCAATAAGCTACGTAAATCGCATGGTGTTTTTCTTCTTTTTTCTTTAACTTTCTTCTCAGCATAAAAATAGCATATGTTATTAGGGGAAATCAACATTGAGGGGCAAGATCAAAATTGGTGGAGCAATGGCCCCAAAAGGATACAAATCGACGCCCCTGCTTTGGATAAAAACAAAACAAAAATTAAGCGAGGTACATTTTGAAAATTTTATAAATTGAACAACCGAACCCAACTAACCGAACCTAACGTCAGCTCTTTTGAAGGAAAATTTCCGATTTTATTTTATGTTTGAATTTTTTTATTTCGAAGTTCAGCAACTAAACTAGCCTAACCTAGCTAAACCGGTATTATTGTGCTTTAAGGTGGTAACAAGACAAGTTTTTACACATATTTAATTCCATATAGCAAACAAATGGGTTAGATTTGGCTAAGTTGGGTTAGTTAAGGCTTTCCAAGTGGGAAAACTTTTCAAAAAATTCCCAAAAAGTTCCCCCAAAAATTTCGAATTAATTGGTAACTTTGCAGTTTAAGGTGTTCTTTTTTTTCCTTTTTTAAACTTTTTTTCTGCAGAATACCATGTTTATGAAGGTGACTAAGATGATTGGATCCACTTATTTTCTTTGTGAATGCTTACTTTTCAGGTTGTGAGCAAAATATTACCAAAAAGGGCTTTGAGTTCGGTAACATAACATAAACATAAATGTTTTTTTTTATTTAATGCAACAAAACCTAACCTAACCTAGCCTAACCTATTGTTTGAGAACAAAAAAATAAACAAAATAAAAAGTCAATTAATATATTTTCTGAAAATTCTCAACCTTAAAAAAGAAACCTAACCCAACCTAACCTAACCTAAGCTGCTTTTGAAGAAAACAAAAGTCTGAACATGTTTGTTTTTTTTTTTTTTTTTTTTAACTTTTTGGTATTATTGTGCTTTAAGGAACAAGGAAAGTGTTGTGGGCGCTGTATGACCAACGCAGTCAATGCGGCCGTAAGCCAAAATCACTAACCAACCAACCAAGAAAAGTGTTTACACACATTTGTCAACATAAAGCAAACAAATTGGTTAGGATTGGTTAGGGTAGGTTGGTTTTTCAGTTGGACAATTTGTCATTTTTTTTCAAATTAAAATTAAATATATTTGCACCGAAAATAAGTGTCAACATAAAGCAAACAAATTGGTTAGGATTGGTTAGGGTAGGTTGGTTTTTCAGTTGGACAATTTGTCATTTTTTTAAAATTAAAATTAAATATATTTGCACCGAAAATAAGTGGTCCCATCGTCTTAGTCACCGTCATGAACATGGTATTCTGAAGACAAATTAGAACAAATAAAAAATCACCTTAAACTGCAAGTTTACCAATCATTTTTAATTCAACAGCAACTTACAATAGGTTAGGTTCGGCTTGGTTAAGTTCCTTAAACTTTGAAAATTGAAAAATGCTCTAACTCTCTCATGCGCAGTGAAATTGAAACACGCCTGATGCGACCAATATCTGCAATATAAGAGAAAAAAGCTATGACGTCACCAAATCTTGAAGGCGAATTTTGGTGTACCTTCTAAGGTAATAGTATCATGGGGGTGGGCATTTAATGCCGCTACAGGCCTTGGCCGTTACCAGACACTGGTCTTGTATGACTCTTTAGGGTTTGTTTAGGAAGTCATATGTGGCAATAGCTTACTAACCATTGTTTTCTTCAGGAATATCAATTATAATGAGGTGTCTATACGGCTTCTTGCTGACTTTGCTCTCGTGTTTTCATAGGCTGGCAGATTGGCTCAAACGTGGCTTTTGTTGGTTCAGTTTGAGATTAGGTAGCCCCATATCAATATCAATGCACATTGTCATTGGGTATGTAGGTAGGTAGGTACCCTGGTAAATATCAAGCTGATGGTGTGATGGGTAGGTTGCTGAATATAATTATAGTTTGTATATCCACAATATCAATGATAACCATGATTTGCATGCAAGTTTGACAATGACTGGAAATTGAGAATGGAATTAATGATGTTCAAGCTCCATATGCATGTGGTTTTGCCATTGGTGGTGTGTACCAACATCAGTATGACCATGCAATTGTTGTTTAGTTGCTTAGCGGATTTTTGTCTTCAGACAATCTGGTTTAAAATGCATCAGCATTGCTTATTTCAACATTTTATGATGTGAGCTGTACTTCCACAGTGGAGGGAAATGCTGCTATTTTGTTTGTTTTTTTGCACAAAATTTTACATTTTTCAGCAAAAGGTGGAGAGTCAGTCCACTATCTAATCCAAATCTGTTTCTATTCAATACAAAATGTGCTGGTTAACATCAATCTTTCTAGTTAGCATGATATTTTTTTTCTTTTTTTCCCTTTAGCTTTCTTATCAGCATAAAATAGCATAGGTTATTTGGGGGGGGGGGGGGGCAAATCAACATTGCGGGGGCCAAGATCAACATTGGTGGGGCCATGACCCCCACAAAAGGATACAAATCGACCCCCCTGGTAGTCCTCCATTTTGTCGAGAAAAAATCATGTAACGTGCAAAACTATACGGGCAATGCATAAACTTCGCACGTCGCATGCGCAGCCCCACCCCCACCAAAACTACAAATTATTTTGTGGAGGAGTAAAGTAAAATTAAAACCCTTTAGACATGTCCCCATATCAGCCCCCGCCTTCAGCACCTAAAATATCACACAAACTATAACGTAAAATTCCCTTAACGTAAATGTTCACCTGCCTGCACCTTGATCGCAAACACTCGCTATTATAGACAGGCATGTAACGTACTCGCTTTAGAGGCGGCGCAAATGACCTTTATGGTCCGGCACGCCTAAAAAATCACTCTCCTCCCCCCCCCCATGCGCAGCGAAATTGAAACATGCCTGATGCTACCAATTTCTGCAATATGAGGAAAAGGCTGTGACGTCACCAAGGCTTGAAGGCTAACTTTGGTGTACCTTTTAAGGTTTGCTTTGGAAGTCATGTGCGCCATAACTTAGTACATATTGCTCAGGAATATCAATTATAATGCAGTGTCCATGCAGCTTATTGCTGAGTTTTGTCTTTCATGGTGTCATAAGCTGGCAGATTGGCTCACACATGGCTCTCGTTGCTTCAGTTTGAGACTTGGATTCCCCATATCAAAATTGAATGCATGCATGTGGATCTATTTGAAGAGGTACTGATGATCTGAAGCCACTGCGATGGTCTCATGGCAGTTTCACGCTGCACTGAGTCATATGTAATGTTGCAACACCGTCCAGTTTCCCGATGGGCGAATAAGTCGTATCACTGTGACTGTTTGTGACGTCATCAAAACGTTGCATCCATAGCCAGTGGTATATTTGAACAGTGCGACATTTCCTGCCGATATGCGGCACATTCGGTTACATATCTAGTGTAAACAACGCTATGGCAGAAAGTAAAAGAATATCCACATTGTCATGGGCATGTAGGTACCTAGGTAGGCACCAGGTAAATATCAAAGCTGATGGTGTGATGGGTGGGCTGTTGAAGATAATTATAGTTTGTATATCCACAATCTCAATGATAACTGTGATTGTTGAATTCACAACGAATAATCGGACAGCAACAAAGGCCCGTCGAGAGTTGCAGCGGACCCTTTCATAGTTACAGAGGGCCCTGTAAATACAACAGTTGACATTTGCTAGCTCACGGACAATTAAAGGGGCCTCTTCAGCAGTTTTCGCAACTACAGACATGGGTGGATCTCTCCTATATATATAATATATATATATATATATATATATATATATATATATATATATATATATATATATATATATATACATATATATGTGGGGAGTCGCACCAATGTCTGTGAGTATATACTTTTGTGGGAAGGGGGAGGGTGGAGCATTTGCAACCCCCTAATGTTGCTGAGTTTTAGCATCGGACCGATAGACGTTGGCTGGAAATAATGGCATGAAAACCCACTTGCCCGCTTCCCCAATAATTTTGGAAAAGTTCCACCCCGGGTTCCAGAGGACCATTTGGTAGCCCCATAGGATGAGCTTCCTTTGAGAAAGCTTAAGTAAGTAGTGTCGCACTTCACAGTTTAAATTTCACAGTGGGCCCATGAGAGTTACAGAGGGCATGCTGTTACAGAGAACAATTAGAAGCTACACATGGCCCCTAAAAGCTATACGAAACCTTTTAACAGTCACCGAAAGTCATCTGGCAGGTTCTGAGGAACTTTTAACCGTTGCATGGCGGCCACCTGCCAGTGACTGGCATGTGCTGGGAAGCTACCGAAGGTCATCTGACAGGCTTTGAGGATCCTTCAACCGTTACTTGGTGGCCACCTGCCTGTGATTCGGCCAGTGATTGGCCGTATCGCTGGGAAGCGAAGGGGTGGGGTGGGGTAGGGGTGGGGTGGGGTAGGGGTGGGGTGGGGTAGGGGTGGGGTGGGAGTGAGTGGCAAATGCCCCATGGGCGTAGCCGTCCGTGGCGCTAGGTGAATACTGCGTCCGTCCATGGCACCTGAACTGCTGAAGCCTGCCCCGCAATGTCAGCGTGCGCTTCACCTATTTCCTCAGGTGGACCTGTTACGCACTTGTTAAATTGTACCGATAATAGATAATAGATAATATACCGATGAGTCAGCAATCAATTAGCACAGACACACAAACTACAATAATATATAATATGTCGATGACTTACAGCTATTGGAATAGTATTCGGAGCACAAATGGATTACAAACAATAAACACAACATGGGTAATAATTGGTTTACGCATGTTTCTCAAAAGAAAATCGGAGTCCCATGTGATCAGGGCGCAGTGGCCTCACACAGGCCAGGTGGCCCATGACATGCGGCCTTCCGAATGGTCTGTGAACCCTGACGGACATCCTGTGTGCGCCCCTGAACTTCACCCTAAACCTCACGGTCACGAGTCAGGCACGCTCTCCAATAGGCTATCGGCGTCTCTGCCACCCTGATAATTATCATTAAAACAGATGAAAAATTCGTCAAGTTCTTGCTGGGGTGGCTTAATGGATCAGGGTCCAATTGCTAAGCAGAGGCTGCTGTGCGAACCCTGGCCCGACCACCCCATCAGTGAATTCCAGTTCGAGTGCATAGTTTTAACCGAGATTCGGACGTGGCCGAGACCGAGATCGAACGTGCCGTCCATGCACCGGCACGGCCACCCCGGCAGCTCGTCCCCGGCCTTATCGGGCCAGTTGCCAACTGACCCTCCAAGCCGAGGCAAAATGCGAGCGCGTGAAGCGACTCGAACCCCGCCAGGACTGGACAGTGGAGACCAATGCACGCCGGCGCCCTAACTAACTGAGCTACCCGGGTGGCTGAGTGCCTCATTACAAGCTGACGTGCCAACATGACATCTTCAGCTTGGCGAAACACGGAGTCTACTCGCTGGACGAGCAGCCCGGAACTTCGCACAATCAACTGACCTGGCGAAACATCGGCCGTCGGAGAAGGAGGCCAGCTGGCCGAACCTGCAGAACCTCCCGCTGGCGGCTGCACGGTATGGGACGTACCCCTGATAACACTACTGAAGCGAAACGCCAGGCCTTGGCGCTCCAGGCAAAAGCCAAGTATATCCATCTGAAACTACTTACTCGGGCCGGCAGGCTACAACAATGATGTGGAGCATGTTCGGGGACCAGAGCGTCGTCCATCCTCCATGTCCAAGTGAGCTCCAACCACAGACGCTCAGACACGATTCCCAAGCCGGAGGGACAAGACCACGCCCGTCTGCGTGGGACCTGTGCTTTAACCATTAGCAAATGCTAAGACCACTCGTGACTGCCTTGGTACACCTTGCATGTCTACAAAAAGCAGCACAAGCGAATCAAAACCGAAATCCAGGTGGGTTCCGCACCACCGAAACACCGTCGGCGGCGACGGCCATGGGCGGATAACATCATGGAGCAGCTGTGGCCTAAGCCATACCAACGTTTCTGAATTTTAACATGGTGCCTGCCTATGGGCAATGATTGAAGAAAAAAATTGCATCAAAAACAGATTTTCCCAAAAGCTTTGACTGCGATCCCCCATCCGTGTAGGCCATGGTGTACCGGTGTGTTGTGCCACTGATGAATACGTCCTGAGCAGAGAAGGTGACACAGAGCATCAGCCTGACTGCGGCCGGCTGCTAGACTCTGCACGATACGCCCCCTTCACTCCGCCCTGCCAAACCGCCATCACCCGCCATCACCCGCCATCACCCGCCATCACCCGCCATCACCCGTCATCACCCGCCATCGCCTGCCATCACCCGCCATCACCCGCCATCACCCGCCATCGCCCGCCATCACCCGCCATCACCCGCCATCGCCCGCCATCGCCTGCCATCACCCGCCATCACCCGCCATCACCCGCCATCACCCGCCATCACCCGCCATCACCCGCCATCACCCGTCATCACCCGCCATCGCCTGCCATCACCCGCCATCACCCGCCATCACCCGCCATCGGCCGCCATCACCCGCCATCACCCGCCATCACCCGCCATCACCCGTCCATCACCCGCCATCGCCTGCCATCGCCTGCCATCACCCGCCATCGCCTGCCATCACCCGCCATCACCCGCCATCGCCTGCCATCACCCGCCATCACCCGCCATCACCCGCCATCACCCGCCATCGCCCGCCATCACCCGCCATCACCCGCCATCACCCGCCATCACCCGCCATCACCCGCCATCACCCGCCATCACCCGCCATCACCCGCCATCACCCGCCATCACCCGCCATCGCCTGCCATCACCCGCCATCACCCGCCATCGCCTGCCATCGCCTTGAGCGATGCACGGATTGCGAACTGTGACAAAAGTTCCGCACCTGCCGGCACCGGCAGATGGTCCATCTGGACACACACCTCTCTTCAAACCTTAGCGGGAGAAGAGTTCACTTTGTGTTGACTGAGTTCCGGATATTTTGTGCACGCCCGTGTTGCATTACTCTGGTCTATGGAGCAGAACTCCCAATACCTGACGCCTCCACGTCTGCCTGTCGTCAGCGTGTGGAGCTCGAATGACACCCACCCACTTTGGCACAGGACAACTACCCAACTTTGTCACGTCTGGGAGCAAGCACCAACAAGCAGCCGACTTTGTCACGTCTGGGAGCCAGCACTAGTGCAAATACTGTCAACGGCAGCACCTGATGTTGCTTGACACAGCATATTATGCTTGGAGTAGCCTGTTTTGTCTGACATAGCCTGGTAAATCCTGATACAGTGTGATGCGGCTATTTTTCATAGTATATACGATTTGCCCGATATGTTCTGCTTTGCCAGACGCAGTCTGGCCACGCTTGGCCAAGCCTGATGTAGCCGGGTATGGTATCACGCAGCCCCGCCCGTTTCCAACAAAGACGTCACGCGGCACTTCTGCCCGCCGCGGGCGTCGTGCGACGGGCAGGATTTGGCGCGGGATCGCACGCTGGACACGGGCTCCGCAGGCGCGCTTTTTGCTTCCCGCCACCAGGCGCCGCTCGCTTTCACTGTCGCCCGCGTTCTTCCCCGGCCCAGCTACACGGCTACACGGCTACACGGCTACACGGCTACACGGCTACGCGGCTACACGGCTACACCGCTACACCGCTACACGGCTATACGGCTACGCGGCTACATGGCTACGCGGAACGCGGCTACACGGCTACACGGCTACACGGCTACACGGCGGCAAAAGTGCATGGTGTGTGCGCGAGCAAATATGCACCTGATCACCAGCAATACTCGCCAATGGAACGCGACTTGTCGCCAGCAAACGTTCGCTGGCTCTGCCTGATGAAGGACGAGACACCGCTTGCTCCTGACCTGATCTCGGTGGCGGTTACAAATGCCTGCTAAGTTTCGTTCTATGTCCTTAAAAATGAAGTTGGGATACTATTGTCAGCGGTCCTTCTGGTCCTCGAGCAGTCGTTACATCACCTTTTTTCAGTTGTGGTTGTATGCCTCAGCGCGTCAAATATATCGTAACCAAATGTCAAATACATCGTTACCAAATGTTAAATAAATCATTACCAAATGTCAAATAAATCGTTCACCCGCAGCCAATCGGAGTGCGATGCCACCTAACAAACTGATGCGTGCATGCTGACATTATAAAACTGTGGGGAAATCACGCCCTACATTCCAAAATGAACAGCAATAAAAGTTCAGCACAGCCGCATTTTTGGGGGCGCTCGGGCCCTGTCGATCCGACATGAACCTTCCGACCTGCGCCGTTCCTCTTCAACTCCTTTAAAATGCTCCGTGGGCCCCGGATAAAACCATCCTCTGGTAAAGTGCTGAAAGTGCCCAGGTATCTCTCTTCACCAACCACCTTAACTACATGCGTTCCTCACCCTCAGCCTCAGCCTGGCCTGACCTCAGTCTCAGTCTCAGTCTCAGTCTCAGTCTCAGTCTCAGTCTCAGTCTCAGTCTCAGTCTCAGTCTCGTCCTCGTCTTCGTCCGCGTCCTCGTCCTCATTCGCATCCTCGTTAGTTAGTTATTTGAGTTTAACACGCGCACTGGAGGGGGGGGGGCGAAATCCGCCAACCCTCCGGTTTTTCGTACATAATTCCAGATTTTACCGGTCGATATACGCTATTTTTTGCGTACCTGCTTAGAAATGACCGACGCGTCGTTTAAAGCAAGAAAAATGGAAATCGGCCGATTTTTTTTTCTCGAGTTAAGGGCCGTTAAAGTACAAAAATTTTGTAGCGCCAAACCACAAAAATCGGCGCTGATGCGCTTCCCGTATATCCGCAAAAAGGAAGTGTTCTTGGCAACATTAGCGACTTGTTTGATATATATTGATATGCTATATAGTTTCAAGGTCATGTTAGGTCACCGAGGTCAAGTCAGGTCAAGTTCATGACAGGTTAATGGAACCAAACTTGGTCAACTGGAATGTGGTCATAAATGCACTACTGTTTGTCATTTGTACTGTTTTCATTGCGTTTCCATACTTTATTCATGTACTTCACTCCTTTCTTCGCGAAGCCGATTGCGCCGAGCTGCCCGACGGAGCAGTCGGGCGGGCGGCCCGGTTCCCGTAACTGGAACAGGTAACTGACCTGATGAAGTGCTGCTATATAGGTGACCTGAGGTCAAATGTAGGGTCTAGCATCTGTATTGCATCATTAGTAATGTCCAAAGCATCATTGATGCCCATTTTGGAGCATTTAAACACAATCACAGCGATCCATAACAATGACAAGCCAAGCCACGCAAAACAAGAACAATTTTGACAAATGTGACCTCATTTGACCTTGAAGATATTGACCTAAGGTCATCAAATTTGCACACAATAGAGTTCTACCGTACCGTACCCATGCACCCTGCGAATTTCGTTCCTCCAGCTTTAATATGAGCCGAGATCTTAGGGGGGCGGAATCCGCCCCCACCCTCCAGTGCGCGTAATTTTCAGAGGCCCTCCAGGGCGCGTGTTAAGGGCGCTTCGACCAAAGGTCATCCGCATTCTCAGCCTCAGTGTCATCCTCAGTGTCATTATCAGTGTCAACCTCATCCTCATCCTCATCCTCGACCTTAGCGTCATCATCAGCGTCAGGTTCATACACGGCCTCACGGAGGGTTCCCAGAGCGGTGGTGGTTATTGGTTTTACGACACGTCGACCGTTGAGTCATGTAGCGTCGCCAATATCTCACGCCGATTGGTCGCGGACGAAGAGTAGCAACAGGAGAGACTCGAGCCCACGATCTTTCGATTGTGCGACGGGTAACTCACCCCTAGACTACTCGCCCCCGTGACCCGATTTTGACCCGCTCTATTTCTGCTTTCGTAAAATACTACAGCGTAACCGTTTACACAATGTGTGCAAAGCTTCGGACGGAAGACGCGGAATTTCAAAGCGATTGTGTGAACGGCTCATGTGTTGTTACCCTAAAAAAAATATTACAGGTTGTCAAAATGATCCCCCCCCCCCCCTCGCATTGGGAGGGGTAAATCACGCAGACCGAACTGAAGAGTACAGCAAAGCTCGTGTCACCTAATATTGAGGATCAATGGACCTCCCGCCAGCTATATCATTATAAAAGGAACGCACAGAGTTAATATTGGTCAAATATCTGAGAACTTTCACTCAATACCTGCTGTGTTGGTCCAAAATCAAATGAAATAAAATGGGAAATAGCGGAACTGCCAGTGGCGGACAAATGTCCGACAATCGACGGCTCATAACCAGATATTCTCCAGGACAACCACATGACAACCAACGACTCACAGCCATACATACTCAGACAACGAGCGACTAATAACCAGACATACTCCAAGACAACCACTTGACAACCAACGACTCACAACCAAACATACCCCAAGACACGACTGTTCAGCCCTACTCATTGCTGGTCCACGTCAGCTTACATGGACCAGCGGAACATTTACGCCGACATGGCGGAACTCCACATAAAATACCACCGGCTTCCACATCCGAAAAGGAGTTGTCGGCGAGGACCGTGATATCGTCTTGATCTGGGCGGCGTCTGATCGTGATGTGGAGGGCGCACAGCTACCAGGTTCTGATTGGTCGTAGGAACTGCTGCGCAGTTACCCGTCCTCTGCTGGGTCATCAGCCCGCCGCGGCGGGGCGGGCTGGGCGGGGGGGGGGGGCGACCTTCACACACTGAATGGACATCCTGTGTGACGTCACCGGCCGTGCGGCTCAGCTGCTGCTGGGCTGGCTGCCTGGGCTGGCTGGGTGCCAGTGCAGTGTGGAATAGCGGCCGTACTGTCGGATCGCGGAGGTCGGTAACTCGGCCATGCCCAGCTCTTAAACGCAGAGGTGGCACACAAAATTCAGGATTTTCTCGAAACTTACGGCATGTAATGCAGAAAGGTTTGCTTCGACGACCTCCCATAGCCAAGGTTAGACAAAATCCGAGGAATAATTGTCACATCAAAAGCCCATTTTTCGTTGGCTTCATGTTTTTTTTGTTTTGTTTTTTAATCCGAATTCTTGCTGGGGTGGCTTTATGAACCAGGGTTCTATTGCTAAGCAGAGCTTGTTGCGTGAACCCTGGCCCCACCACCCGATCCATGAATTCCAGTTAAACGGCAGAATTTTGACCGAAAGTTTAACGTGCCGTCAATGCACCGACACGCCGCCCGGTTGCTCGTCCCCGGCCTTATCGGGCCAGCTGCCAACTGACCCTCCCAGCCGGGGGCTAAATGCGAGCGCGTGAAGCGACTCGAACCCTGCGTTGCCAGGACAGGGGAGACCAGTGCAGGCCAGCGCTCTAACTGACTGAGCTACCGGGGCATATGTTATTGCATTTCCTCAGCGGGATTTGAACACCTCCACGTCAGACAGCTGCGTTCGCCACGGAGCAGCGCGTCGATACAGGCAAGCGGCGAAACAGCGAGATACGTTCTTTATATAAAACAAATAATTGGGTGAGGGAAGGGGAAAGCATTTCTAAATGGAGGTTTGCCGCAAGCATTAGTGTTGCCAAAGGGTGATTGAGGTTTATCATGTCTATGAAGCGGCACATACTGATGAACTCTTTATCTTCAGAGTTCTTACTGTGATTAACAGCACTAAATATACGATGCTTCCTCATTGAAAAAGGACAATGTCCACTGTACAAAAAATGTCGGACACTTCCCCTCCTTCAAACAAAAATGAAATTTCGGAAAGCGCTTCTAGTTTTCAGGTATTTGGAAGGGTTTCGAAATATAGTTGGCATTGCATAGCAACGCCTATTTTCATCGGTATTACAAGCGCATTATAAGAAGTATATGAGCCTCTACCTCTGCCAGTACTGAATCTGGTACGGATAAAAAATAAAGCCACTGAATGAGTCGGAGCATCTAATATCAGGCCAAATTATGAAAATATTTGGGCGAGCCAAACACTGGAGATGCTCAAAGAGATGCAAATCAACACCAACAACCGCACTTCCCGTCATTGTGCACTTCCGCTTGGCGAGAGCGCACCGTGTCCGGAGATATGACGACATGCCGACGTTTCCCATGACGTCACTTGGGCGGCTCCCAGGCGGCTGAGAACGCGCCACGATGAAGCGTCCACATCACGACCGAAGCTGCTACCGCGTGCCTCTCATGACTCGACCAGGCGTGAAGCATACTCGGTGGTGCAGCCAGGGGGTACGGGGGCAATGGCCGCCTGGGCACCCTCTGCCATCTGTATGGGGCACCCCAGTCGTGGTAGGGGCACCCCTGCATTCTGCAGTGGCATCCAAGACATTGTAGGGACACCCATGCAGTCTGAAGACAGGGGCATCCAAACCACTATAGGGGCACCCCTGCAGGCTACAAAGAGGTGTTCCCCAGCCATTGCAGGGGCGCCCATACAGTCTGCACAGGGCTGTTGGTTGGTTATTGGTTTTACGACACGTCGACCGTTGAGTCATGTAGCGTCGCCAATCTCTCACGCCAATTTGTCGCGGGCGAAGAGTAGCGACAGGTGAGACTCGAACCCACAACCTTTCGATTGTGAGACGAGTATCTTACCCCTGGACCACTCGCCCTCTCACACCGGCGTAAGCGGGTATGTCCCGATTTTCTTCACGTCGCACAGAACAATAAATGACTCAGCATGGAACTGACAAACCCTAATTAAGAGTAGAAATACTTAAGCCACGTGGACCTCATTGATGCAGCAGCTATTATAACATTTTAGCATACTTTGATGATGGTGCCTGCATCACTCCTTCAAAACAGGACATCATGGCGGTCGTTCAAAGTTACGACGCCGCACCCCAATGAGTAGCGTGAACCCGCCGTCGCCCACCGGCGTGCCGCCTCCAAGGTCAACCAGCTAACGTTCCCACAAACGGGTCTCGTCAACGTCGATGATCTGAACAGGCACCATGATGACATCGTGCACGACGGGCATGGCCGCACAGCGGGCCAAGGCGGTGGTGAGAGGGCCAAACATCCCACACCTTCGTGCTGGTGACCAGCGACGGCCGGCGCTACTGCCGGTGGCCAATGACCGATGTCCACGTATCGTATGAGAAGAAAGCTCCGTTTGTGGCGCGAAGAGCCGCACGCATTGGAATTCGCACGCGCTGCCTTTCCATACCGCGAAGTGCATGGACAGCTTGGCGTCGGCTAAACAGTGTTTGCTCGGGGGTAAACTGGAGCATATTTAAATCATATGAAATGCAGGGTTCGGGGAGGGATGCCTCCGACGGACGCGTTTTACATCGCTTCTCATTAAATGCTGGGACCTGCCAAAACTGCAGCGAGCAGACGAGAGCGGTGGGCTACTGTGCTGATGTTCAATGGATGGCAATACTTCCCATCCGGTGGATGGCATCCGGTGGAATCCATTCCATACCTTGCCATCCGGTGGATGGCAAGGTTCAATAAATACTTTCCGGAACGTTGGCGAGAGAAATGTCATGTTGGTTTATGCATATCGCCAGCGTCCAATTCTCAGGAGCTGCACCGGCTGCTTCATGAGCGGATCAAGGTGGGCCAAAATGGGCCATCCCAAGAGGCTGATTTTGCCCACATGTTGTACTAACGTGCAATTTTTCAGAAATATAAAAACATTTTATCAGATAAGCAATGTATTCAACATACCTGACAAAAGTGAGCGGTATACCAGACTCGATTTTCCATTAAATTTGTATTTATTTAATTGCCCCACCCCTAAGCTAGGCTTCTGGATCCGGCCCTGGGCTGCTTGGAGATGGAGGAAGCAATGTGCACCGACGAACACTACGGCTTCAGAGAGTTCACTTCCTCTGCAATGTGTTCGAACAGGCAAAACGAATATCGGCCACAGCTTGCTGATTTACGTTTTCTGTGGGCAAGAGCTCTGAAACGTCTTGTCCTGTTGGTTCGTCACATTTGATACGATACAGCTACAAACGACGCAAAGCAAACATGATGCGATAATGCCATGAAACTGTCCGAGGCACACCAGCTTCAAACAGGGACGATGCGCACCGTTAATTAATTCAAACCACCGCAGCTAAGTCGGCCGGTGACAACGCAGTCCTTTTTTTCATCTCAACCTGCCAATATATTCTATAACAATTGAATAATTTAATTAAACTATTCGACACACTGCCAAAGATTACAGGCTCAAAACTCTAACTAGGCCTAACACTCCACGTGTCGCATAACGAGCTCCCACAGAAGGATCAGCCAGAGCCCACGCCGCATTTGCGCCATCCACCGACCGGGCGGCCGGAGTGAGTCAGAATGGAGTGCCACAGACGCGCCGCGCCGCGCTGCGCCGCGCCGCGCCATATTTGAACACTTCAGTTGACGGCCAGCCGGCTGGGCCGGCGAAGATGGCGCATCACCCAGACGGAACACCACGGACGGGTGGGTGAATCAGTCGTCACCGCGCCAGCCCCACTAGTGGTCGGCCGCCGCGCCGGCGCCAGCTGATCATCCGAGCACATCCAGACAGTCAGGCCCCGAGACAACTAAAATAACAATTATACTATAATAATAGTATACTGTAATGCCAGATACTATACTAATGCTATAATAATAGTATACTACAATACTAAATAACATAATATACCATAATACTAATATACTATGATACCAATTACTAAATACTATAATATGCTAAAATAATAGCATTCTGCAATACTAACTAACATAACAACATACAATAATACTAATACATTATGATACTAATTACTTACTAAATACTATGATAATATGCTATAACAATTATACTACCACACTTATATAACTACTAACTATGCCAGATATAAGGTGGCAAGAGGGGCCCTGGATGAGCGAGGCGACGTGCTAACAGCGCGCTGCAGTCGAATATCCGTGTGTATCAGTCGTATGACGCATTGCCTTGAGTGCTTATGCAGCCACGTGCGCCTTCAAGCACGTGCGGAGAGTTTGGAGAAGTGATCTAGAATGCGATATATTCGCCAGGTTACATCACTGCAGGCAGAAACAAACGGCGCCACCTCTCACCCGAACTGAACCCGGATCCAGGGACAGAAGGCCGGCACGTCCGCAGGCTTTGAATGGTGGCCTGTGACCAGGGTTGGACAAATCGGCCGCTCCTGGATTTTTGGGCATCCAGAACATCATCATCTCCAGCTCAATTATCCCCTCATTTTTCTCATTTGGAAGTTGAATGTGGGGCTGTCGACAATGAACTGTTCGGTGATAAAGTGCTCAAGACCCACTGAAATGTGCAAACTGACATTCTGATGTCACAGGTTTGAAGAATAATATCCTCTCCATATTCCAATACCCCGAAAGTTTGTTCCCCACATACAGGATTACAAAGCACAAATCCAACCCCTGGCTGAGACTTCAACGGGCATGCAGAGGCTTCAAAGAGTATCCATAAGCTTGAAAGGACGTTACAGGGCTCAAAAGTGTCACAGGGCCTGAAAGGATATCCTACTGAAAGCACGCCGCAATAACTGAAGTCACGTCACCAGACCTGGGAGTGCACCATCACGACATGAAATGGCGCCCAGAAGCCCTACATAGCGCCCTGGTACCTGACAGGACGCCACTAGACACGAAAATTGTGCCCAGAAGCCAATGAGAGCGCCCCGGCACCTAACAGGATGCCGCCAAATCCCAAAATAGGCCTCTCGTGTCATAAATGGCGTCCGGAAGCAGCAGACCAGAAAATGGGCCTCTCAAATCACAAATGACACGCAGAAGCGTTACAGAGCGACCTGACAGGACGTCACTAGACCGGAAAATAGGCCTCGCAGGTCACAAGTGACACTCGATAAGCTTGAGAGGATGAGCAAATATAGGAGTGGTAAAAGATGAACGCAAAATTGGCATTCCAATGGCTCCACCAACTCAGGTGAGCCGGTGTGCCCATGATTGACTATGGCGTCCTAGGCTTCATTACACTTTTGCTTTCCTTGTATGCTACCTTCTGCCTTTTTACCCTGATGCGTAGGCCCGAATTGATGTTGGGACACCACACAAACAAAATGTTTGTTGGTACGGAAATGAATATTGGGTTACAGAAATGAATATGGAGTTACGAAAATGAACGTGGAGTTACGAACGAATACGTGATTCTGCAATGCATATTGGTAGATAACGGTACTTCACAGGAGCAAAGGTAAAACAGATACCGACCACCACTTTCTCCGCAGGCGCGTGCTCAGCCCACTCCCCTCCTGGCCCCAATGGATCTGGCCATGGACTTCGGACCACCAGTCACCAGCTGGAGCATGTTGGCCCAACAACACTAATCAGACCTGGCTACGTCGTACCAACACTCCCCGCCTCCTGCTACACATGCTACCGATGACGTCTCAATGTCCACTGCTGTACATGCTACCGACAACGTCACAGTTTCCACCGTTGCACATGTTACCGATGAGGTCACAATTTCCGCCGTTGTACATCCACCGATAGCGTCACAATTTCCACTGTTGTTCATTCCACCGTTGCACATGCCATCGAACCGATGTGACGTCACAATTTCCACCGTTGCCGGCGCCGTGGCGTTCGTGGCGCACTGTGACGCTTCCGATGTGGGCGCTTCGCCGCATTCGGCGTGAGTCACTGAACACGTGCGCAGCCGCGGCCGTTCGACACGACCGCGTGGGCTCGGGTTTGACGCGACGGCGGTACGTGGTGTGGCAACTTGTCACGAACGGCCAGCAGTTGTTGACAGACGGTTTTAGTTTTTCTGGATGCTGGCAATTGAACTTCGGAAGATGCGCTGTTGGCTGCGTTGTTGGCGTTGTTGGTGGCAGCGTTGTAGGCAGCGTTGTTGGCAGCGTTGTTGACAATGCTTTGGACAGGGATGTTGGCAGTGCTGCTGGCAATGGCGATGACAGTGTTGTTGGCAGTGAAATCGAATACGGAACTGGAAAACTCGAGCGCAATGTTGAAAAATATCAGCCTTGGATCTTGTCATACACAAAAGCATGCTCTCCGAAATAGAATCTCCGTTGTCCTGCTATAACGCTGAACTGTACTGAAGAGGGTTACCAAGTTATTGTCACGTAGTTTTGGGCTGTTGAAACTACGACATGAGCCAGTTGGTCAAAACTCGCTTTGGTCACCTGCCGGTTTAAGCCCACAAATCACTGTGCATAGTGCACATTGTGCATAGAGTGCATAGTATTGAAATGGAGGCGACCACCGCCTGGCCTCCATCCTTACCCTACCACTACCTCCCATTGCATTCATCGCCTCTCTTACTCCCCTGCTGGAAACGCCTCTGGCTGTCGGCCACACGGTTTGGCATCACTAATCTGCCCGTGCCAGGCGGAAAGGTCGCGCGCAATTGCGAATGGCTCACAAACAGCCGGTCACGCCAGCATGCGGTAACCTTCACGCGCATTGCTGCGCACAACTTACAGCCCGTTTTGATGTCAAATCTGCATGTAGGTCAGGGCCGGATCTAGGGGTGGCACAGGGGCATGTGCCCTCCCCATGGAAAGGCGGTTCCAATGGAAAGGCAGCTCCAATGATTGGAAAAGGCCCGCACCGAGCGGCGCGCGAATGCACCAACTTGAATTTCTCAGCCGACGGCTCCCCTCCGAGTAGGAAAGGGCCCATCCTGGGACACTCGACTGCACCCATCCCCCTATCCCTCTTCGTCGAAATTGCATCGATCAGTGGCAAATCAGTGCTACGGGAAATCCAGTCTGCGTGCTCATCAGTAGATCCGCATTCGAGCTCAGCATGGGTCCGTTTTCTAGGCCCATTCGAAGCCAATATAATATAGAACAGGCACACCGAGACGGATGAAACACTTTTGCACTTTATTCGCACCATATTCATGTGCATGGGGGGAGTGATTTTTTTAGGCGTGCCCGACCATACAGGCCATTTGCGCCGCCTTTAAAGCGAGTACGTTACATGTCTGTCTATAAAGCGAGCGTTTGTGATCAAGGTGCAGGCAAGTGGACATTTACGTTAAGGAATTTTACGTTATAGTTTGCGTGATATTTTAGGTGCTGAAGACGAGGGCCTGGGTTGGGGACATCTCCCTGATGTCTAAATGGTTTAGTTTTACTTTACTCCTCCACAAAATAAGTCGTAGTTTGGGTGGGGGTGGGGGTGTTTTGAGAGTGGCGAGAAGTTGATTTTGCCAGGGCGCCGGCTTTAGCCTACTCTTATCGAAGAGCACCGAGGGATCTTTACCGTGCGAACAAGGAGGTAATTGTTCACACCGCCTATCACGCCGGCCGCCGCGTGTTAGTTGTTAGTAGCGGGTTAGTCTAAGCATGCCATGCAGGGTTGTCAGTTGAGTTAGTACGGTGTTTTGCAATTCGGCTCTTCTACGTCCGCTGTACCTCTGGGTAGCCGCTTACGTTATGAGTTGCAAGGTAAATCGGCTCATCTACGTCCGACGGCTCCTTTGTGTAGTTGTTTTACGTTACGCTCATTTTTATTTTTATTTTTGTTTATGTTTTCCTAAAGCAAGTCGGCTCATCTACTTCCGACGGCACCGCTAGGTAGCCATTTATTTCTAATTGAGAAGGAACTCGGCTCATGTACGTCCGACGCCATGCGGGGATGGCTATTTACGTGTTTCCTACGAGTGTTTCGCGGTCATGCATTGCGAGTTCATATGAGTGTTGGTGGTGTGGTGCTCCTGCTAGTTTTGTGGCATACAGATATTCAAATAGCAATTGAAGGAGTTCTGGGTGCTTGTCACCGAGAAGCGATGGAAGCGATAGGGTGATGCACTCTCTTTGGCAGAATGCCTTAAGTGGTTGTCTTTGAGAGCTAAAGCTAAACCATACGATTTCATGTGCATTAAAATCGTCTGGTTATGAACTAGTCACCAACAAGTACAACAGAAAACCGCGGTACAGTTGATAAGAAACTATCGCATTACACTGCGACATCAAATAGCTGACCATGACTGCTTCGGTATAAGATATACGTGGAGTTGTAGAAATAACCCAGAGTAGTACTGAACTGAGTACAAGCGCGTTCACGAAGGCACCGGCGACGTCAATCCAATATAATCAATTGTACATTAAATCAGTATACTATGTACATTAAATCAGAATACTTTGAAGTTAGGGCAGACCAACAGGCGGAAATTCTACGGACAGCAATATCAGTACAAATACATTTCTTGAGCGCAGCAAAACTAAAATGAGCGTTCTGAAGGATTTGACATGAGCAAACTAAGGGTAAAATGGTAAAATATAATGGTAAAAAATAAATCCAGATCATGCCTGGATTTATTCAGCATGTGCAGACCGTCTGGCCCCGGCAGCGGAAGGAAGCTAGGAGGGTGGTAGTGGTGGTGGGGGTGTGGGGGGGTAACGGTGGTCCGCACAGTGTGGCTCCTCACACCGGTGCAGCGCCGCGCAGCACCGTCCAGATGGCACCAGATGGCGCCCCACGCAGCGCCCCTCCCCTCCCCCTCCCCCTCCACCAGCGTTGGTCTCCCGCTGATCCACCGCCTCCAGACAGACACAATTGGCGGCTCTGGCTTTTGCGCCAGTGGCGACAGATTGGCTGACGCTACGGGAGCACATAATATGTGGAGCACACTAAGTGTGGAGTTGACCAGTGTTATTCTACACCACACGCCGAAGCCAGTTCTGTCATAAGATATGGCTGTTTTGAACGTAGCGCACTGGCAGTGGGTCCTACTTGAATATTAACTGTCAAAAAAGGAGTGGACAGCGCATACTGGGTCAGACAACTGTGCACAGTGGCGGATCTAGTAGATTTCATAGGGGAAGGGGGCACTCGTCTGGAAGGGCGCGAAAGTACCTGGAGGGACGCATCCGACAGAAACTACTTGTCATAAGATACGGCTGTTGTGTAGGTGGCGGATTGACAGTGTGTACTTTTGCATGATACTGTCCAAGGGCGCATTCGGCAGAAAATCCGTTGGGCGGGTGGAGATACACTCTCATACCGAAGGAGCGCCTTTTCCTCCCAGAGAGATACTTTTGGCTGAAAATCCGTCAGCTTGCCCTTCTCTCACTATTTTCACATCCATGCATCATTGGTCATGAGATAGAACGGGATACAAATGAAGTAAATGTGGGCAACTGACCGTTAGGAATCCGCATCCCTAGCCAGCAAGAACGCCAGGAATGAGGATCGAAGGGGAAAAATGGAACGGTTAGCTCCGAATACCACTGAGATTCCACCACACCAATTGGTGGAATACCGGCTAAGAGTCCACCACACCAATTGGTTGAACACCGGCTAAGAGTTCACCACACCAATTGGTGGAATACCACTGAGAGTCCGCCACATCAATTGGTGGAATAACGGGTGAAAGTTCTCTACACAACTTGGTGGAATACCGGCACAGTCCACCACACCAATTGGTGGAATACCGGCTGAGAGTCCACCACACCAATTGGTGGAATACCGGCCGAGTCCATCATACCAAATTGTGGAACACCGGCTGAAAACCCGCCCGAGCCTGTAGAAAAACTCCAGTTCTGTTTCCCGGCCGGCATCGCTGGTGGCGTCGCTGACATCACATGCTACAACACATCTGTCGTGGGTCGGATCCGCTGGCTGACGAGCACCACACATCGGCGCTGCTTACCGCAGCGAGGCAGACGGATCCAACAAACCCCAGCTGACGGCCATCGACCGATTGTACGGCAGCGTAGGACGTGTACACACAGGCGCGCGTATACCCGCTCACAGGCACCCTGGTGCCAATCACCATCTCTCATGAGGTACTGGCTCCGAGGACGTGCACACACAGGCGCGTGTATATACCCGCTCACAGGTACCCTGGTGTCCACCACCAGCTGCCACCATCTCTCGAACGGTACTGACTCCGAGGAGGAGAATGCGGTATGGGGAGATAGGATGAAGGGAAGGCATGCCTGCAGTTTGTTGCGTTTTACGGGGCCATTGGATTGGATTATATTTCTTCCCAGTGAAGACGATGTGCAACGAAATATGAATTGCTGTTCAGAGCACAACATTCAGCAATCCTAGCAAGCTCCAGCTATATTAGAAAGCAACACCCGGACAGTTACCACCCGGTTGGTCGCTCAGTAACACCCAGCGGGTCTACTTCTGACCGCTCAGTAACACCCGAAGGGTCAGCTGCTGACAGCTTAGCAACACCAAGCGGGCCAGTTAATACCACCTAACAGTGTACGCATACTAATGGACATAATACCACATGCAAATCGACATAATACCGCTCGGTAGATGAGCTGTCCGCTCCGCTGCTCGCACAGTTCACGCCTGTCCGTCTGTCAAACACAGCGCGGCCACACACGCGCACAGCTGTGCATCAGTGCACGTGGCCGGTGCACGTGGCCGGTGCCCAGTGCACGTGACCGGAGCACGATCACGTGGTGCGGACGTGATCACCGCCGGCGGCCCGGGCCAGCGGCCCCGGCCAGCGGCCCCGGCCAGCGGCCCCGGCCAGCGGCCCCGGCCAGCGGCCCCGGCCAGCGGCCCCGGCCAG
Organism: Ashinkailepas kermadecensis; assembly: GCA_034440615.1. Lineage (NCBI taxonomy): Eukaryota > Metazoa > Arthropoda > Thecostraca > Neolepadidae > Ashinkailepas > Ashinkailepas kermadecensis. The sequence continues at coordinate 53,018 of JAOTOM010001878.1, read as the reverse complement.
CGGCCGCCCCAGCGGAAACAATGCGCCGACGGAGACGTCGCGGCCGTCGGACAAGGCTGTCAGAGACTGACGCCTGGCCGTCAGACATGGCTATCCGAGACTGACGCCTGGCCGTCAGACAGGGCTGACCGAGACTGACGCCTGGCCGTCAGACAGGACTGTCCGAGACTGACGCCTGGCCGTCAGACAGGGCTGACCGAGACTGACGCCTAGCCGTCAGACAGGGCTGTCCGAGACTGACGCCTGGCCGTCAGACAGGGCTGTCCGAGACTGACGCCTGGCCGTCAGACATGGCTGTCCGAGACTGCCGCCTGACCGTCAGACAGGGCTGTCCGAGACTGACGCCTGGCCAGTCGAGGTCGGTGCTGGCTCGTGTGAGGATAGCTCGTGTGAGGTCATCGGGCCAGTGACAGGCACAAACACCGATCGCGGTCCACTCCGAGGTCGCTCGGGCTCAGCCAACGAGAGAGGTAAACACTGGCGCCAGAGCCAGTCTTCATGGACTGATCAGAGGTCGCGGTGACAGGCAACAGTGTGTTGTAGTGACCTGATCAATGGAACAACAAGCACACATGTGCTGCTCATCAAAACTGAATTGCGTGAGTCGGATATTCTTGTGGTGAATATTATGACATCACGGTACACTTTTCAAGTAGTTCCCTACGGGTGGATAAGGTTGCCAGGCTCGGAAAACATGCAGGTTCAGAAGTTGACAGGGGGAACAGAGCTATGACCAAACTAGAACGAGTTCTGCAAATACTTTGCATTGTCGCATGCTCCCCTTTCTTTCACTGTGAAGCAATGTTTGCAGTAGGGCAAACAGAGGCATTTTAGCTTAAACAAAGGTTAAACAAAGGTTAAATGCATTTTAGCTCCCTTCTCAGCACTGAGCGGTTCGTGTCAGGCTGGCCCAACGTTGTGCCTGAATGCGCCCATGATTTTCATCCCATTTCCAAGATCTGCTTACGCATTGTGAAAAGGCCCATTGTCGGCGTGTGGCTGGTAGGTCGCCGCTGGCTTGTCGCCTAGTCATGGACGCGCTATCTCCAGCTGACCCTTGCCCCCACGCGTCGCGACAGGGTGACGTGGGGACGGGGACGGGGGTGAGTCACGGACATTCCGTCAGCCCTCCCACAATCCAACGTTTCTGGCGAATCGTCATCACCACAGCGTCATCGGGATCGACGCATTTGGATGTATAGCGACTCATCACCGCCCACCAGATACTCACCACCACCCACCGGGTACCCACCACCACCCACCGGCTCCTCACCACCACCCACCGGCTCCTCACCACCACCCACCGGCTGCTCACCACCACCCACCGGCTACTCATCACCACCCACCGGCTACTCACCACCACCCACGGGCTCCTCACCACCACCCACCGGCTCCTCACCACCATCCACCAGCTGATCACCACCACCCACCGGCTGATCACCACCACCCACCGGCTCCTCACCACCACCCACCGGCTCCTCACCACCACCCACCGGCTGCTCACCACCACCCACCGGCTACTCATCACCACCCACCGGCTACTCACCACCACCCACCGGCTGCTCACCACCACCCACCGGCTACTCATCACCACCCACCGGCTACTCACCACCACCCACCGGCTCCTCACCACCACCCACCGGCTACTCACCACCACCCACCGGCTCCTCACCACCATCCACCAGCTGATCACCACCACCCACCGGCTGATCACCACCACCCACCGGCTACTCACCACCACCCACCGGCTCCTCACCACCATCCACCAGCTGATCACCACCACCCACCGGCTGATCACCACCACCCACCGGCTACTCACCACCACCCACCGGCTCCTCGCCACCACCCACCGGCTACTCACCATCATCCACCGGCTACTCATCACCACCCACCGGCTCCTCACCATCATCCACCAGCTGATCACCACCACCCACCGGCTGATCACAACCACACACTGGCTCCTCACCACCACCCAACGGCTACTCACCACCACCCACCAGCTCCTCACCACCACCACCGGAAGGTTCGCAGCACAGGCTTCCGAACAGCAGGCCTTTTACGTTTTCCGCCCATGATCTCCTTTTCGATGCAACTTCTATATTTCCCACCACTAGATGTTCTCGAGAAGAACAAAACTCCAGTCACTTGCGAAAATCATAGATGCCTAGTCGTAATCTGTGAGCAGCTCTGGCCCTGTCAGCATCTACCACAAGGACGAGGCTGAGATGCCAATGGCTCAGAGCTTCCAACGACAGCAGCTTCCAACAGTTCGATGCGCGTCGCCACCGTTAAGCAGCTCAGTTTGGCTGGCGACAGCTGGGAAGGTCGGCAGCGGTCTTGTCTGGCCGCCGCCTTCTGGCCGGGTGTTTGTGGCCGGGTGTTTGTGGCCGGGTGTTTGCGACCGGGTGTTTGCGACCGGGTGTTTGTGGCTGGTGTCTGTGGCCGGGTGTTTGTGGCTGGTGTCTGTGGCCGGGTGTCTGTGGCTGGTGTCTGTGGCCGGGTGTCTGTGGGCGGGTGTTTGTGGCCGGGTGTTTGTGGCCGGGTGTTTGTGGCCGGGTGTTTGTGGCCGGGTGTTTGTGGCCGGGTGTTTGTGGCCGGGTGTTTGTGGCCGGGTGTTTGTAGCCGGGTGTTTGTGGCCGGGTGTTCATGCACCTCAGTTTGGCTGGCGACAGCTCTGCAGGTCGGCAGCGGTTTTGTCTGACGGCCGCCTTCTGGGCGGGTGTTTGTGACCGGGTGTTTGTGGCCGGGTGTTTGTGGCCGGGTGTTTGTGTGGCCGGGTGTTTGTGGCCGGGTGTCTGTGGCCGGGTGTTTGTGGCTGGTGTGTGTGGCCGGGTGTTCATGCACCTCAGTTTGGTTGGCGACAGCTCTGAAGGTCGGCAGCGGTCTTGTCTGACGGTCGCCTTCTGGCCACGTGTGCCCGGCAGCTGCAGGTCGTCACACATTCGGATAACACAAACGGCCGTCAGCTGTCGAGGATCACAAGCTCAAGTACGCAGCTGCAGAGTGTGACGGGACGTCACATCCACACACGCTTTGACAGGATGATTTGCACCAGTGATAAATGATTCGCGAAATAGAGTGGAATATGCCACTTCCTGAACACTGAGTCGACGTACTTCACACACAAGTATCGATTTCGTGCTTCTTGATGTGCATTTATAAATTCTTTCACGACACATTTCTCACGGCATCTGGTCGATAAGCATCATACTTATGCTCAGCATTACGGATCGTGGTGCACGAACATGTAGCACAATTCTGGACAAAGGGATTGCTATTCATGTGATCCGTTATGCAATTCCAGTTGATAGCATTGGTGTTGACGTATACTGTATTAATGGTATTACGTATACCGTATATTGTCATCGTTATCATTAATGTAGGTATCGCCAAGTTGAGTACATCTCAAAACAAACAAAAACATTCACTTATAATTACACTCATGGCTCTAATTCGAGTTCCAAGGTCCCAAAACACATTATAATCGTCATCGCTTCCGTGGCGAATTTCGTCATCCTATCGTACTCGCTTCGACATCTCACACCCAAAGAAAAAAACATTATTTTAACAGTGGTGTGCCTTCCTGTATGTAGGCGGATGTGTGGTGTAGCTGAGGGCGTGGTCGGTGGTGTGACTGAGGCCGTGGTCGGTGGTGTGACTAGGGCCGTGGTCGGTGGTGTAGCTGAGGCCGTGGTCGGTGGTGTGACTGGGGCCGTGGTCGGTGGTGTAGCTGAGGCCGTGGTCGGTGGTGTGACTGGGGCCGTGGTCGGTGGTGTGACTGGGGCCGTGGTCGGTGGTGTGACTGAGGCCGTGGTCGGTGGTGTGACTGGGGCCGTGGTCGGTGGTGTAGCTGAGGCCGTGGTCGGTGGTGTAGCTGAGGCCGTGGTCGGTGGTATGACTGAGGCCGTGGTCGGTGGTGTGACTGGGGCCGTGGTCGGTGGTGTGACTGGGGCCGTGGTCAGTGGTGTGACTGGGGCCGTGGTCGGTGGTGTGACTGGGGTCGTGGTCGGTGGTGTGACTGGGGCCGTGGTCGGTGGTGTAGCTGAGGCCGTGGTCGGTGGTGTGACTGGGGCCGTGGTCGGTGGTGTGACTGGGGCCGTGGTCGGTGGTGTGACTGGGGCCGTGGTCGGTGGTGTGACTGGGGCCGTGGCCGGTGGTGTGACTGGGGCCGTGGTCGGTGGTGTGACTGGGGTCGTGGTCGGTGGTGTAGCTGAGGCCGTGGCCGGTGGTGTGACTGGGGTCGTGGTCGGTGGTGTAGCTGAGGCCGTGGCCGGTGGTGTGACTGGGGCCGTGATCGGTGGTGTAGCTGAGGCCGTGGTCGGTGGTGTGACTGAGGCCGTGGTCGGTGGTGTGACTGGGGCCGTGGTCGGTGGTGTAGCTGAGGCCGTGGTCGGTGGTGTAGCTGAGGCCGTGGTCGGTGGTGTGACTGGGGCCGTGGTCGGTGGTGTGACTGGGGCCGTGGTCGGTGGTGTAGCTGAGGCCGTGGTCGGTGGTGTGACTGGGGCCGTGGCCGGTGGTGTGACTGGGGCCGTGGTCGGTGGTGTGACTGGGGCCGTGGTCGGTGGTGTGACTGGGGCCGTGGTCGGTGGTGTGACTGGGGCCGTGGCCGGTGGTGTGACTGGGGCCGTGGTCGGTGGTGTGACTGGGGTCGTGGTCGGTGGTGTAGCTGAGGCCGTGGTCGGTGGTATGACTGGGGCCGTGGTCGGTGGTGTGACTGGGGCCGTGGCCGGTGGTGTGACTGGGGCCGTGGTCGGTGGTGTGACTGGGGTCGTGGTCGGTGGTGTAGCTGAGGCCGTGGCCGGTGGTGTGACTGGGGTCGTGGTCGGTGGTGTGAGCTGGAGGCCGTGGCCGGTGGTGTGACTGGGGCCGTGATCGGTGGTGTAGCTGAGGCCGTGGTCGGTGGTGTGACTGAGGCCGTGGTCGGTGGTGTGACTGGGGCCGTGGTCGGTGGTGTAGCTGAGGCCGTGGTCGGTGGTGTAGCTGAGGCCGTGGTCGGTGGTGTGACTGGGGCCGTGGTCGGTGGTGTGACTGGGGCCGTGGTCGGTGGTGTAGCTGAGGCCGTGGTCGGTGGTGTGACTGGGGCCGTGGTCGGTGGTGTGACTGAGGCCGTGGTCGGTGGTATGACTGGGGCCGTGGTCGGTGGTGTGACTGAGGCCGTGGTCGGTGGTGTGACTGGGGCCGTGGTCGGTGGTGTGACTGGGGCCGTGGTCGGTGGTATGACTGGGGCCGTGGTCGGTGGTGAGACTGGAGCCGTGGTCGTCTGCTGGCAGTGGACGCACCAACGAAGGATCATCAGTTCCCGAGAATTAACGCTTACCAACGTTCAAGGTTGCGGTTTCCTTTGCAACGCGAGCAGCTCGTCAAACAGCAGCGCGAGGAAGTAGTTGACAGCCTTGGAAAAGACGAAGACAGTAAAAATGTAGGGGAAATGTATTCCAACATGTAATGTAATGTAAATGAATGTATCCCAAATGTATTCACACATGTAATGTAATGTAAATGAATGTATCCCAAATGCATTTCCACCCAGGCGCTCCTCAACGACCGAACAGTTGGGGATGGGAGCTTGACTTTTGGTTCGATTCTTACCATACATTAGCATACACGTCAGTGCTGAAAATGGTGGAGGAACGTGTTCACCCTGCCCCCCCCCCAGATGCAGCCATGCTCTCGTCTGAGCCTAACTGAAGCGTGATGGACGAGATGCTTCACTTAATTTTAGGGTTCGGTTCATATAATCTACATCCACCATAAAGCTCCAGTCTGCTAATCCAAACACCCTCCCATTCGTCTTTAAAACTCCCCACCACGGACTTCAGCACCATTGGAGTTGAGAGAGATAGATTCCCGCAGTATGTTCGAAGCTTAGCATTACCCCTATGGGCGTTGCGTGAAAAGGATGCACCTAAGACCGTCAACATGCCCTCAATATATTTCCTTGGCGGCGCCCATACTGCCACCCCATTCGTCTGTACATCCACCGACCTGTCCTTGCACCCCTTCGCATTTTCATACGTCTATCGATGCAAACGGCGAGGTGCACTTCGTCCGTCCTTTCGTGTATAAGCCAGTCCGTTCGTCCGTCAGCCCGTCCGTTCGTCCGTTTGCGTGTGTCCGTCCGTCCGTCCGTCCGTCCGTCCGTCCGTCCGTCCGTCCGTCCGTCCGTCCGTCCGTCCGTCCGTCCGTCCGTCCGTCCGTCCGTCCGTCTGCGATGCCCAACTGCCCCTCATTCCATCAGGCCAGCCATGACGCAAGTAATGTCAGCTTGTGCGTTCCACGACGGATCGACGATGTACTTCACCACAAACATTTTGATTGGAATCGAAATTTGCGTGCAGGGTAGTCTCAGTCCCTGAACATGCCAGTGCAAAATGTCAACTGGATTCAACCAACAGTTTTTCAGTCAGCCTCCGGTAGTGTTTTTCGTCAAACATCGGTAGCTTTGACAATTTATATCTGATTGGCAAGCAGCAGAAAGTGTGATATACATGTTTTCAGAAGGCAAATGACTAGGGAAGCCATTTCCGATATCACAAATTAACCTTTCTCACATTTGATCTCGTGACCCGTGGCCGTGTGACCTCTTGTAAGCTCGCGATCCATAGCCTATCGAAATGTATACATTTAAGGGCGGAAATAGAAACTGACACTATTTAGCTGCCAAAAAGAAATGCGCTTTGCTTCGAAATATCCGACATAGCCTTCCGTTCTTGATAACCTTTGCGATTTTGTACTTTCCAAGGCGGACGGAATTCGTGTAAGCTTCCTGCCATTGGACAACTACATAGCATAGAACAACGAGGTCAAGGAACGACGAGCCCGGTCGACTCGACTCGACTCCGCAAGACGCAGACACCACTCGGCCAACGTAGCGCTCAGCAGCGCAGGCAGCAGAGGCGTCCGTTACGCCCAGAGGCTTCACGACGAACCGACCACCGGTCTGCTCCTGGACCACTGGACTGCACTGTCGTCAGGCGTGACGTCACAGAACCGCGACGTTGTACTGGTTCATTGCGCCGCATCGACTTCGGGTGGAGTGGGACGATTTCCGGCAGGATGTGTGGATTGAGACTGGCATAGTTACTGGATGGCTGGATACGCTTGGCATCAGCTTCCTCTGTGAGAAGCGATTGATGCTTCTTGTCTGCTCCTGTGGGTCAGTGCAGGTGTTGTGATGAATTGTTATCGTTTAACGCTACAAGCGTACCAAGGGAGGATACATTGTGTTAACTCATCTGTCTAGTGCTAGAGCAATGGTGGTGGTTATTGGTTTTTACGACACGTCGACCGTTAAGTCATGTAGCGTCGCCAATCTCTCACGCCGATTGGCCGTGGGCGAAGAGTAGCGACAGGTGAGACTCGAACCCACAATCTTTCGATTGTGAGACGGGCAACTTACCCCTAGGTTACTCGTCCACTGCTAGAGCGATGGAACGTGAAAGACACGCCCTTTGCTGCTCAACACAATGCGTGTATTCCACGTTCTGTTTTCAGCTACCTACTTTTATGCACGACATGCTTACCTCTCACTCTTCCCTCTTGCTGCCGTGACTTCATATTAAAGGACTAGCTGCAATAATGCGGCAAATACCGACAACAAGATCATAGCCACATCAGCCACGGAAAAGTGGACCAAAGGGACAACTAACACCAGACAGGTGTCCCAGCAGGTGCACCACTATCGTGATTGGCACGGCCATTAATGAGTGGTCATTATTTATGCAGTGATGAAAGCGTATATGGGTACGTACAGCTGCTCCTCAATGCTGAATCGGGTTACGAACTTCCAGTGAAGTCCGGAGCGTGGTGCTATACCGGTGGCAGGTGGGGGCCGCCCCCACAATGTCTGGCGGACCCTGGAGCGTGGTACTGTACCGGTGGCAGGTGGGGGCCGCCCCCACAATGTCTGGCGGACCCTGGAGCGTGGTACTGTACCGGTGGTAGGTGGGGCCGTCCACACAATGTCTGGCGGACCCTGGAGCGTGGTACTGTACCGGTGGTAGGTGGGGCCGTCCACACAATGTCTGGCGGACCCTGGAGCGTGGTACTGTACCGGTGGCAGGTGGGGCCGCCCCCACAATGTCTGGCGGACCCTGGAGCGTGGTACTGTACCGGTGGTAGGTGGGGCCGTCCACACAATGTCTGGCGGACCCTGGAGCGTGGTACTATACCGGTGGCAGGTGGGGACAGTCACCACAATGTCTGGCGGACCCTGGAGCGTGGTACTGTACCGGTGGCAGGTGGGGGCCGCCCCCACAATGTCTGGCGGACCCTGGAGCGTGGTACTGTACCGGTGGCAGGTGGGGGCCGCCCCACAATGTCTGGCGGACCCTGGAGCGTGGTACTGTACCGGTGGCAGGTGGGGGCCGCCCCCACAATGTCTGGCGGACCCTGGAGCGTGATGCTATGCCGGTGGCAGGTGGGGCCGCCCCCACAATGTCTGGCGGACCCTGGAGCATGATGCTATACCGGTGGCAGGTGGGGGCCGCCCCCACAATGTCTGGCGGACCCTGGAGCGTGATGCTATACCGGTGGCAGGTGGGGGCCGCCCCCACAATGTCTGGCGGACCCTGGAGCGTGGTACTGTACCGGTGGCAGGTGGGGGCCGCCCCCACAATGTCTGGCGGACCCTGGAGCGTGATGCTATGCCGGTGGCAGGTGGGGGCCGCCCCCACAATGTCTGGCGGACCCTGGAGCGTGATGCTATACCGGTGGCAGGTGGGGGCCGCCCCCACAATGTCTGGCGGACCCTGGAGCGTGATGCTATACCGGTGGCAGGTGGGGGCCGCCCCCACAATGTCTGGCGGACCCTGGAGCGTGGTACTGTACCGGTGGCAGGTGGGGCCGCCCCCACAATGTCTGGCGGACCCTGGAGCGTGGTGCTATACCGGTGGCAGGTGGGGCCGCCCCACAATGTCGGCGGACCAGAGCGGGTACTGTACCGGTGGCAGGGGGGACAGTCACCACAGTGTCGGGCGGGCCCTGGAGCGTGGTGCTATACCGGTGGCAGGTGGGGGCCGCCCCCACAATGTCTGGCGGACCCTGGAGCGTGGTACTGTACCGGTGGCAGGTGGGGACCGTCACCACAGTGTCGGGCGGGCCCTGGAGCGTGGTGCTATACCGGTGGCAGGTGGGGGCCGTCACCACAATGTCTGGCGGACCCTGGAGCGTGGTACTGTACCGGTGGCAGGTGGGGGCCGCCCCCACAATGTCTGGCGGACCCTGGAGCGTGATGCTATGCCGGTGGCAGGTGGGGGCCGCCCCCACAATGTCTGGCGGACCCTGGAGCGTGATGCTATGCCGGTGGTAGGTGGGGGTCGCCCCCACGTCTGGCGGACCCTGGAGCGTGGTACTGTACCGGTGGCAGGTGGGGCCGCCCCCACAATGTCTGGCGGACCCTGGAGCGTGATGCTATGCCGGTGGCAGGTGGGGCCGCCCCCACAATGTCTGGCGGACCCTGGAGCGTGATGCTATGCCGGTGGCAGGTGGGGGCCGCCCCCACAATGTCTGGTGGGCCCTGGAGCGTGGTGTTATACCGGTGGCAGGTGGGGGCCGCCCCCACAATGTCTGGCGGACCCTGGAGCGTGGTGTTATACCGGTGGCAGGTGGGGACCGTCCACACAATGTCTGGCGGACCCTGGAGCGTGGTGTTATACCGGTGGCAGGTGGGGACCGTCCACACAATGTCTGGCGGACCCTGGAGCGTGGTGCTATACCGGTGGCAGGTGGGGGCCGCCCCCACAATGTCTGGCGGACCCTGGAGCGTGGTGTTATACCGGTGGCAGGTGGGGGCCGTCCACACAATGTCTGGTGGGCCCTGGAGCGTGGTGTTATACCGGTGGCAGGTGGGGCCGTCCACACAATGTCTGGTGGGCCCTGGAGCGTGGTGTTATACCGGTGGCAGGTGGGGGCCGTCCACACAATGTCTGGTGGGCCCTGGAGCGTGGTGCTATACCGGTGGCAGGTGGGGGCCGTACACACAATGTCTGGTGGGCCCTGGAGCGTGGTGCTATACCGGTGGCAGGTGGGGGCCGTACACACAATGTCTGGTGGGCCCTGGGCGTGGTGTTATACCATATATGCTACATTGGTGGACCCTGGAACGTGGTGTTATACCATATATGCTACATTGGTGGGCCCTGGAGCGTGGTGTTATACCATATATGCTACATTGGTGGGCCCTGGAGCGTGGTGTTATACCGGTGGCAGGTGGGGGCCGTCCACACAATGTCTGGTGGGCCCTGGAGCGTGGTGCTATACCGGTGGCAGGTGGGGGCCGTCCACACAATGTCTGGTGGGCCCTGGAGCGTGGTGTTATACCATATATGCTACATTGGTGGGCCCTGGAGCGTGGTGCTATACCATATATGCTACATTGGTGGGCCCTGGAGCGTGGTGTTATACCATATATGCTACATTGGTGGGTCCTGGAGCGTGGTGTTATACCATATATGCTACATTGGTGGGCCCTGGAGCGTGGTGCTATACCATATATGCTACACTGGTGGGCCCTGGAGCGTGGTGTTATACCATATATGCTACATTGGTGGGCCCTGGAGCGTGGTGTTATACCATATATGCTACATTGGTGGGCCCTGGAGCGTGGTGTTATACCATATATGCTACATTGGTGGGCCCTGGAGCGTGGTGTTATACCATATATGCTACATTGGTGGGCCCTGGAGCGTGGTGTTATACCATATATGCTACATTGGTGGGCCCTGGAGCGTGGTGTTATACCATATATGCTACATTGGTGTGCTTCGGTGCGTGATGAATTCCGACAGTGGATCCGGCCGGTTCGGCCAGCTCGAGCTAGGGGGGGAGGGCCGCCTCAGGTCGCGGCAGACCAAATATGGCGCCCCCTCCCCCGTGTTCGCTATCGTCATCGAGGCGTCACGGTTGGGTGACCCGAGAGCCGGCTGGCCACTGCCGCCGACACAGGCAGGTATGCTCGCTTTGTCGGTGCTCTGTGTTTACGGGCGGTCAGGCACGCACCCAGCTGCATTGTCACGATAGGGTGATGGGTCGCCAACACAAGGAGCCGAGACCTCCGCGACAGGGAAATGTTGGTGTCATTATTGGTAAGCTTCGGCCTTCATATGAGGGTTTTAAAGATCTTAACGCCCTTTTCGAGGAAGGTTTTTTGGTCCGATATTCGATAGGAAGACGTCCGATTTGCTCCGGAGAAAACTTGTGCCGAAACGTTGGTGCTCGAAATGTAAAGCATCTAATGCTGTAACCTCCATCACCATTGCAATTATCCAACCTAGTCGACCTTGCTTATTGACCGATGAAATGAGTCTGTTTCCAAATGGTTGGATCGATGCGGCCAAATCGTCCAAATCTGCTTCTTCTTTTTTTGCCAGAATGTCAGCATCCTAGGTACCCGTAGACCATGAAAAGCATGCCCTTGCCCATGCATCTCCGGGACCCTCTAGACCATGAAAAGCATGCGCTTGCATCTTCGGAATCCCTGTAGACCGTGCAAAGCATTCCCTCGTCCATGCATCTTCTAGACCCCCGAGCCCGTGTAGAGCATGGCCTCGCCCATGCATCTTCAGAACCCTTTAGACCGTGTAAAGCATGCCCTCGTCCATGCATCTTCGAGGGCCCCGCAAAGCATGGCCTCGCCCAAGCACCTTCGGGACCCTCTAGGACCGTGCAAAGTATGCCCATGATCTTCGAAAAAATACTTTTGCCAGAACCTATGTAGTGATCGAGAGTAGCTGTCCGAGACTTAGGTCAGATGTTCTGTGGACCCCTCCCACGGATTGTGGCCCACGGGAAGCGACACGGTCCAGTAGTGTCTCCGCTTCGAGCATGCACGGATTGTGGCCCACGGGAAGCGACACGGTCCAGTAGTGCTGCGCTTCGAGCATGTACAGGAAGCGCGCCGGAAGTGACAGATGAACAGCAGGGCAGCGACATCGCTGTCCACAGCAGTGCAGGGCGCTCATTGCAAGACAGCACTGCGAATACCACCAGTACCAGCAGCACATACGCGGAACATCAAGTGCAGAACACCGCGGAGATCCCAGCTGCTTCACGATTCGGTGATGAGACAACCGCAAGCGGACATGTTCCGGATACAGCACAGCGGATACGAGCCCCAGTATCCCAGAAATCCACCCGGGGGTAGATAATGTTCGAGATGCCGCAGGGCCAAACACGCGACATAATGGTGTAGTACGAAAAACAACTCAATGTCTTCCACTGCTTGGTTAAGACATCATAATTCATGACGATCGGCCGGCTATTTGTCGTATAATTATTCATAGGCTGTCACAACAGTGCGACCAACAGCACAGGATGAGAAACGGCACCCAGGCCTCGCTGTAATCCGCACCAAACGCCCACTCTCAACGTCCGTCAGAAGTGCATGGGAGCGTGTCGTGATACTACTGGAACTCTGACGGCACTGTGGGCTGACGGCTTCGACCCACACCAAATCGGCTTGGGAAAGGTCACGAATTCTGCCGAGCGCGTATGCATGTTCCCCATTTCACAGATCACTATACAGTGCTATTGCTGTCAAAATATGTTGGCTGCCGGAATGCAGAATACAGAGTTATGACTGCACCTACTGGCACATAATTATTAAGACATATATCTCCCGATTTGTATTCGTGGTGTACTCCAGCTCCGAAGAATAGTCATCTGCTTCTACAGCGAGGAAACTTTGGCCAATAATGTCACAGCTGGATTTAATAGTATAAATCACACTTAAAGCAAAAAACAACCCCAGCTGAAATATGTCGCTGGCAAACAACATTAAGACGGCGAAGTGAAACGGCACACGTGGTACGGCCTTCGTCTGCTCGCCAGCGATATCCGTGAGTCATGCTGGCAGCAGAAGGACTCGAGCTGCCAAGCCGTTCATCAGACCAGGCCACCTGATCAGCGTCAACACGGCGCTCGGTGGGTCCAAACACGAGCGGCCATCTCCAGCTGCAACAGGAACGACTTGGGATGATCGTCGCGCCGACACCGTGTCAGAGGTCCGACACCATGTCAGAGGTCCGACACCATGTCAGAGGTCCGACACGCCGACACCGTGTCAGTGGTCCGACACCGTGTCAGAGGTCCGACACCATGTCAGAGGTCCGACACCATGTCAGAGATCCGACACCATGTCAGAGGTCCGAACCCGTGTCAGAGGCCGGCACCGTGTCAGAGGTCCGACACCATGTCAGAGGTCCGACACCATGTCAGAGGTCCGACACCATGTCAGAGGTCCGAACCCGTGTCAGAGGCCGGCACCGTGTCAGAGGTCCGACACCATGTCAGAGGTCCGACACCATGTCAGAGGTCCGACACGCCGACACCGTGTCAGTGGTCCGACACCGTGTCAGAGGCCGGCACCGTGTCAGAGGTCCGACACGCCGACACCGTGTCAGAGATCAGTCGTGCCAAAGCCGTGACATCGTGTCAGAGGTCAGGCACGCCGACACCGTGTTAGATGTCAGACACGCCGACACCGTGTCAGAGATCAATCATGCCGACACCGTGACGCCGTGTCAGATGCCAGATGTGCAGACATCGTGCAGAGGTCAAGCACGCCGACACCTCGACACATCGAAGTGACCGACCGACAGCTTGTAAATGTCTAGCTGTCCAGCTGTCTAACGTCCAAGCGACAGACCGCCCCGCCCGTAAGTGTCCAGCTGTTCAGCTGCACAAGAGGCAGCTCGTACAGACGTGTGAGCAGCGCCGCCGGCAGCACCAGCCGGCCACGTGTCAACAAACACCCGGCCAGCCGGCGCACACGCACCGACCGACCACCGCCGCACACACACCGACCGACCACCGCCGCACACACACCGACCGACCACCGCCGCCGACACACCGACCGACCACCGCCGCAAACCCACCGACCGACCACCGCCGCACACACACCGACCGACCACCGCCGACACACACACCGACCGACCACCGCCGGCGGCAGTACCAGCCGGCCACGTGTCAACAAACACCCGGCCAGCCGGCGCACACACAACCGACCGACCACCGCCGGCGGCAGTACCAGCAGACACAAACCCACCGACCGACCACCGCCGGCGGCAGTACCAGCAGACACAAACCCACCGACCGACCACCGCCGGCGGCAGTACCAGCAGACACAAACCCACCGACCGACCACCGCCGGCGGAATTACCAGCAGACACAAAACCCACCGACCGACCACCGCCGGCGGCAGTACCAGCAGACACAAACCCACCGACCGACCACCGCCGGCGGCAGTACCAGCAGACACAAACCCACCGACCGACCACCGCCGGCGGCAGTACCAGCAGACACAAACCCACCGACCGACCACCGCCGGCGGCAGTACCAAAGACAGCAGACACAAACCCACCGACCGACCACCGCCGGCGGCAGTACCAGCAGACACAAACCCACCGACCGACCACCGCCGGCGGCAGTACCAGCAGACACAAACCCACCGACCGACCACCGCCGGCGGCAGTACCAGCAGACACAAACCCACCGACGGACCACCGCCGGCGGCAGTACCAGCAGACACAAAACCCACCGACCGACCACCGCCGGCGGCAGTACCAGCAGACACAAACCCACCGACCGACCACCGCCGGCGGCAGTACCAGCAGACACAAACCCACCGACCGACCACCGCCGGCGGCAGTACCAGCCGGCACAAACCCACCGACCGACCACCGCCGGCGGCAGTACCACCAGAGACCAGACACAAACCCACGGACCGACCACCGCCGGCGGCAGTACCAGCAGACACAAACCCACCGACCGACCACCGCCGGCGGCAGTACCAGCAGACACAAACCCACCGACCGACCACCTCCGGCGGCAGTACCAGACGGCGCACACACACAGACCGACCATCGCCGCCGCTGACAAGACGGATGCCAACGCCACCGACCCTGAACGGCGCCAAACAGGGCGTCCGTCCCAGGCGGGGGAGCTGGCAGGACGCTGTGTTTCTGATCCGTAGACTGACCCGGGTTCGAATCCCACCGGTGTCAACAGAGATTTTTGTCGTGAATCTGATCTGAGATCTGATCTGAGACGTATGTCCCTCGGCGGAAATGTTGATCAGTCCGTGCCCATTTGAGGGTGAAGCTCGTGACGAGGGCCGGAGGAGTAGCTGGTGGATACATTGTGTTGCATGGAATACACTGGACGATGACGGCAGTCCAAATATTACCAGCATGACGCGCTCTGATGACTCGTGACTGACACTTCGACAAACCGTAAGTGTGCAATGGAACAGATATCACGCTACATATCATGTAGCTTGCAATGAGCAAAAACAACTTCATTAGCCATCTTCACCTAATGAGGGCTGGCATATGTTGAATGCGAAATCAGAATCAAGCTAAACCAAGCCTTCGCTCAGACAAACGTGAGGAGACCTGAAATTGGAAGCGAACATAATTTGAGAGCGGACAGCCTGTGGTCGTGGTGATGCCGTGCACAGTGCGCACCGGAACCAAATGCCGCGTGCCGAACCAATTAAACCTGTCCTCATCGTGGCTGCACCCAGCACAGTACACAATACAGCCCCATTCCCAGCCAAATAAACCCATCCGCGCACCAGGTGTCCCCGTGTCCAGCACCTACTGGCACAGCCATAACCGTCCCGGTGGCCGGCACGTGGTACGGAAAAAGCGTCTCATCAGATCTGTCAGTGAGCCGGCTCCACTGGAGGAGCGACGGCCACGTGACCTCGATGATGGCCAGCGCCACCTGCCATCACGCGGCGGACAGAGCGGCCGAAACAGCGCGGCCTGAAGGGCAGCGGACAGAGCGGCCGAAACAGCGCGGCCTGTAGGGCAGCGGACAGAGCGGCCGAAACAGCGCGACCTGTAGGGCAGCGGACAGAGCGGCCGAAACAGCGCGGCCTGTAGGGCAGCGGACAGAGCGGCCGAAACAGCGCGGCCTGTAGGGCAGCGGACAGAGCGGCCGAAACAGCGCGACCTGTAGGGCAGCGGACAGAGCGGCCGAAACACGCGGCCTGTAGGCAGCGGACAGACGGCCAAACAGCGCGACCTGTAGGGCAGCGACAGAGCGGCCGAAACAGCGCGGCCTGTAGGGCAGCGACAGAGCGGCCGAAACAGCGCGGCCTGTAGGGCACGGACAGACGGCCGAAACAGCGCGACCTGTAGGGCAGCGGACAGAGCGGCCGAAACAGCGCGACCTGTAGGGCAGCGGACAGAGCGGCCGAAACAGCGCGGCCTGTAGGGCAGCGGACAGACGGCCGAAACAGCGCGACCTGTAGGGCAGCGACAGAGCGGCCGAAACAGCGCGGCCTGTAGGGCAGCGGACAGAGCGGCCGAAACAGCGCGGCCTGTAGGGCAGCGGACAGAGCGGCCGAAACAGCGCGACCTGTAGGGCAGCGGACAGAGCGGCCGAAACAGCGCGACCTGTAGGGCAGCGGACAGAGCGGCCGAAACAGCGCGGCCTGTAGGGCAGCGGACAGAGCGGCCGAAACAGCGCGGCCTGTAGGGCAGCGGACAGAGCGGCCGAAACAGCGCGACCTGTAGGGCAGCGGACAAAGCGGCCTGTAGGGCAGCGGACAGAGCGGCCGAAACAGCGCGACCTGTAGGGCAGCGACGCCAGCAGACTATCGCTTCCAGCCGCGCGCGCCGCCCGAGTGGTCCACGCCGCCGTCCAGCTGCTCTACGGCGCTAACGCCCTCCACGAGCTGGTGATTACCACGCGGCGTATTCCGCGCCAGTGGATTCGCCATTCGCAGCAATGCTACCGTTGGTTGGTTATTTGGGCTTAAGGGCGCGCCGACTACGAGGGTCATTTAGCGTCCATAATGGTACCGATAGTCGGACCAAAACAGACCTCCGAGACACTGAACTGGGATCGGCCGGGAAACATGACGTTGACGAGCAGCTGGGCTTCTGCCCAGACGCAGTGTCGGTTGTCGCTCCCGTAGCCTTCAGCCGCCCGCCAATATGCAGCCGACATCGTATCCACTTTGCTACTTCATCTGTAACCCACCGATCCCGGGTCAGACTTTTGTATTGTTGTTCGTGGCTTGCGACGCACCAAGCAGCTGAGGCTACATAGCGCCGCCTGCCTTTCGCCCTCGCAGAAAGGGCGGGCACCGAAGGGAATCTACCTGTGGTTTCCCAGACGTCCGGTTTAGCTACTGAGCTACCGAGGCCCTCGGGTCCGACGTCAATCCATGGCCAGACGATACTGTGCCAATCCCTGATCTCCAATATGCTGACGTCCACAAGGACGTCAGTATCTAGCCGAAAGATCGCGACTACCAAGTCGACTGCAAGCTCCGAGGCAGCCATGCGGTCTGGGGCGACCCGTACCAACCAGAGATCAGGAACATCAGATTTGGCTGCAGATGGCAGTGCGTTCCGGAGTGGTCAGCGCCAACCAGATATTACAACTATCAGAGTTTGTTGGAGATTACCGTGCGGTAGGAAATCGCCGTAATCACCTTCAATGACCGGGTTATTGTAGCCAAAAGTAGAGTGGACGAACACTTCGTGTGATATTGGCCCCGATTCCTTGACCAAGTAAGTGACCATGTTCTGTTCCTGGCAGCATGAGACTATGACAACAAATTCCGCACCGTGTGTCATAGCTACCACCAGTTTTGAATGACTGTGTTAAGCATGAATCACATACCATACCACATACCACAACGGCACGCAACAATAGCAGGCATCAATGCAAGCAATAGTGTGTGCATAATCACACCCTACTGCAGCCTCAAATCGTGACTTTTATTATCGCAAACACCACTGCTGGCCATTTGGATTGTAACACCAATCCTCTTTGCTACATGATTGTAACCACACCAATCATGTCTGCGCAATGGTGGCCAAAGCCAAGGCCGGCTCCAGCACGGCGAGCTGGCCGGCTGACTGGTTACCGCCCGGCACCGCGCAGCGAAAGTGATCCGGGCAACGGACGCGCGTGCGCCCGGAGCAGACAGGCCGTCGGCTGCCGCCACAGCTGCCACAGCTGTCACAGCCGCTACATCCGTCACACCCGTCACAGCCGCTACATACGTCACATCCGCCACAGCTGTTACAGCCGCTACATCCGTCACATCCGCCACAGCTGTCACAGCCGCTACATCCGTCACAGCTGCCACAGCTGTAACAGATGTCACAGCCGCTACATCCGTCACACCCGTCACAGCTGTCACAGCCGCTACATCCGTCACATCCGCCACAGCTGTTACAGCCGCTACATCCGTTACAGCTGTCACAGCCGCTACATCCGTCACATCCGCCACAGCTGTCACAGCTGTCACAGCCACTACATCCGCCACATCCGCCACAGCTGTCCAACGTCAAAATATTGTGTTTTTTTCTCTCCAGGTGTGAGATATCAAACGAGTCCAGTAAGATGTCTAACTTCGCCATGGAAACGATGTCGTTTAAAATAGCGTTTAATTCCTTCAAACTCAATTTTGAGCCTGCAGCGTGTTTATATGTGCATCTTTTTCGCTTATTTTTGGAGACATGGTGGCATGGTGCCCGCACACGGGATAAAATGTTCTCCGGGTGGTTCCGGCTTCGGCCCGGGCGGCTCTGGAAACTTGCATTCAAGCAGTACAGTGGGGAAAACCCGGCGCTTTTTCACAAACGTCCTTCGGAGCAGTCTGAGAACACTGATCGGAACGGCCTACGTTAGTGTGTTGACGTTCAGAAATCTGGCCATCAACCAATCGAAACAAGGTATTGTTGCTATGACGTCGTCCATATCAGGAAGTTTGAACACACGCTGAACACATGTCCAAGTGAGTTTCGGCATCAACACAAGAGTTTCGCTGGCGACGTGTGTGTAGCGTTAAAATATTGGGTTTTTCGTTGGGATGTCGAAAGGAGTCCACTAAGATGTGGATCTTCCCCATGGAAGCGATGTCGTTTAGAATATCGTTTAAGTCCTTCAAACTCAATGTCGAGCCCATAGCCTGCCTATATGTGCATATTTTTCGTTTATCTTGGGAGACACCTGGCATAGGGATACTTATGTTAATGACAATGATAAGAATGGCATACTATCAGCAAATTGTATTGAACTGTAGGCCATATAATGGGTAATCTCTTTACTTGAAATCGCGTTAGGTGCAATATGCATCACAACCTGTAATGGTGAGCATAGGCATGATACTTCACACAAACCACCATTAGAAAAAGAGGCATGGAGACTTCATAAACACACGTCAAGAAGCACGATGTCGATACTTCTTTGGGAAGGATGTCTCCTCACTGTTCAACAGGTGGTACATTCCACCTTATTTCACGAATAATGCATCACCGCGTGTGTGTGTGTCGGCAGTGAACGAACTGCGAGTGGTCGGAACTTGATACCTGTGTGGCACATGTGCCAAGGGGTGCCAAACAGTGACAGTCCAGTGACAACAGTGACACAGACAGTGACAGTCCAGTGACAACAGTGACACAGGCAGTGACAGTCCAGTGACAGTCCAGTGACAACAGTGACACAGACAGTGACAGTCCAGTGACAACAGTGACACAGGCAGTGACAGTCCAGTGACAGTCCAGTGACAACAGTGACACAGACAGTGACAGTCCAGTGACAACAGTGACACAGGCAGTGACAGTCCAGTGACAGTCCAGTGACAACAGTGACACAGACAGTGACAGTCCAGTGACAATAGTGACACAGGCAGTGACAGTCCAGTGACAACAGTGACACAGGCAGTGACAGTCCAGTGACAACAGTGACACAGACAGTGACAGTCCAGTGACAATAGTGACACAGGCAGTGACAGTCCAGTGACAACAGTGACACAGGCAGTGACAGTCCAGTGACAATAGTGACACAGACAGTGACAGTCCAGTGACAACAGTGACACAGACAGTGACAGTCCAGTGACAACAGTGACACAGGCAGTGGCAGTCCAGCGCGCTGATTCGGTTCCGCTCTATGCATTACCATCCGGAGACGAGGACTTTATTTGCATGAGTTTGGACGATATTGACAGCTGTCGCCAAAAGTGCCGACATCGACTGTCGCTAGAAGTTGTGCACAATGCAAAATACGCTTGTGAAAATGTACTCCCGCACCGAGGCAGATAATCATCCGACTCCGAACCTGAGAAGCAAGCTTCCCACTCTGCCCGTGTATGAACTACATCTGTGGGCACTACATCTGATACTCCAGGTGCTACATCTGCTCCAGGACCAATTAGGTGTGTTCAGAATCATGCGGGCGCCATACTGCCTCAGGCATTGTGCACACCGCCTTCGGCATGTCATGGCGGATGCGGGTCAATCACAGCGTCTATCATCCACAGCCTTCAAGGAGACTGACACCAAACACATTGACAGTGTATCCCCCCCCCTCCGCATTGCTGTTCCTCATTTCTGGCGATAGGAGGAGCCATTAGCCTTCCAGACGGTATCCGGGCACCGTCTCAGCAGTTCAGTAGCACCAGCGCTATTTAAGCACGTTTGTGCAGGACGGTGCTCGCGATCTGTACGACCGCTAGCCACGACCTTTGCTGGACCGTGCCGCGCGCCACTTCTGCAGGCATCGACGTGCCAAAACGTACCGCAGGTCGAACGGCACCGCCATCTAGTCCTGCGTACGCCAGACCACAGGCACCACAAGCGGTGAACGCCGTGGACGTAACCTAGCTGATAAATATTACTTTCCTTTTCTTGGCAGAGGCGGAGCCAGGGGAAACATTTCCTCGGATGCGCCCCACCGAATGAAAAAAAAATCGTTGAGCGGGGAGAGTGGTAGGGCACAATCGCATCTTCATAAGAGGCGTTTTTCCTGGCCAGATGGGCGCCCATTCTACGTAGGGTGGGAACCCATATCCCAGTCCATTCCCTGCATCTGCCCGGCCTTAGAGCCAGCTTCTGAAATGTCACCCCCATTCCAGCTTTCATGGGTTTGTTTACTTCGATAAAGAAGGGAATCGAAATGTTCAAGACAGCCCCAAGAGGCCCAGGCAGCTCTCACTGAGCGTCTGGGTGCGCTTCCCTTCATGACGCTTGGTCCTCTTGCACACCCGGCAGTCGCCCACCCGGCAGTCGCCCACCCAAACCCACCTAACGCAGCCGTGTCGTTCCTCTGTATGGCGTCCAGGAACATGTTGGTGACGTAGTAGAGGTACTCCAGGCCCTGCTGGTCGAACTCGGAGGAGGCGCGGTAGCTGCTGTTGAGCACCGGCGAACTGTACACCACCGAGGAGTGGCCGGGCCCCTCCTGGCCGGCACACACCACCACCACCACGGCACCTCCACATAGCAGCACGCAGAGTCGCGCGCATGTCCACCTCAACACGGCCGCCGGCGCACCTCCCCGCGCCATCACCGCGCTTGCCGCGCACCAAACTGACGCGTCCGGCAGCTGTCGCCGCGCGGCCGCCCGTCGCAGACGCTGCGCCGTCAGCTGACGGCCGGCCGACAGCGCCCCGCGCGGCCGACGCGCGAACTACGCGTGAGCTCTCGGCCCCGGTCAACAAAGAGAGGATGCCATGCGGGTGTCTCGAGTGATGCTTGGTGTGCTACGGCAGGTGGGCGGGGCCCTAGGTGGATCCAGGGAGGGCAATGAATCGTGGTTGTGCTCCATCCAAGATGACCGGTCGTGGATGAATCGGTAGTCTTGCGTGGGTTTGCTCAATTATGCACATATTTTATCGAAACGGCATTTGTTTAACTCTTCAGATGCCGGCCTGGGTATCGGATTTTTTCCTCGCAGTGACGGAA
Source organism: Ashinkailepas kermadecensis (assembly GCA_034440615.1). Classification (NCBI taxonomy): domain Eukaryota; kingdom Metazoa; phylum Arthropoda; class Thecostraca; family Neolepadidae; genus Ashinkailepas; species Ashinkailepas kermadecensis. Next base: position 31,308 of record JAOTOM010001878.1, on the reverse strand, counting down.
AATGGCCGCGGTGGCGCGCCACGATTTCCCACGACCAGTATATGTCCAGCATCATATGTTTGGAGGGGCCCTCACCATTTCGTTGGGCTTTCTCAATGTTTGCTTGAGCCTCTTCAATAACGTGGGAACTTGTGTGGTAGCCTGGTCAGCCCCCAGCCAGTGGCGGATCCAGGAGGAAACTGAGAGCATGGGCCCCCTCCCAATGGAGATATGGAGCGTCATTCAGAACGCTCACGAACGCCCCTCCCCAATCGAAATTATTGGATCCGCTCCTACCCCCTAGTTAGTTAGTTATTGGAGTTTAGGGGCGCATCGACTGCGTCGGTCATGCAGCGCCCATAACATCGTCAGTGAAACAGTGAAATGCAAGCAACATCGTCAGGCAAACAGTGAAATGGAAGTCACATCATCAAACAGTGAAAGCAAGCGGAAATCAGTCAGAATGGCACGTCATGGGGTGAAATGCATTGTGAAATACGAAGTATCTACGATCTCCCTGGGTAAACAACATCAAACCGCACTTGCGAGAGAAACTCGAACAACCGTCCAGTATGAATCACGCGTGACCCATCACCCAGAAGACCCGCCATCGTCAGCGCGGAAAACTCTCGTCCAAAGAATCGTAATCGCTGCACCAGAAGAACGTGCTTCACTGTCAGTGGGCTATCACGGCGAGTACACATCGGCCTGTCCTCGTTTCGCAGCAGGTAGCTGCGACCTACCCCCTAACAGCGACATGGACCTGACGAGACCCAACCTCCCGATGGGGGCACAGGCGGCAAAATGTCCAAACGCAAGGAAAGCCAGGTCAGGAACTCGGATCGGAGGGCCAATCTCCGTCAATCGGAGTGTCTCTCTCACCAGGCCCCTTTGACAATTAGCTGCAGGGAAGCTGCTGGACGCACCCATGGCTAGGGCAGCACGCAGCTATGCCACAGTAGGCCTGCTGACGCCTGTACAGTGTACATGCCTCTTGATCTAAATGTAGGCCAGGTTTTCATAGCTAGTGAGACTACGAATTCCAAAGTGCTACAGCGATGCGAAAATCTCAGCCAGGCCGTCAGACCACATGGGCAAAATCTAGAGGTGAAGTTTCCTGTTCCTTTGGCAGAGCCTGGCTCCACTATTCTTGTCTTGGCCCCACCAATTCCCTGCCCTCTGAGCATGGGACCCTATGCGGTGGACCCAACCAACCAAATTGGCACCACTCGTTGCCTCCATGCATTGCCAGGCCCACCACTAAGTTGCTAACTTCTCCACCATGTCAAAATGCTTGGTGACTTAGGAGGAGTGGCGATGACGGATGAAAGCTAATGAAATATGTGTTTCAGCGAAATGTGTTCCAATACCAATAGCGGTTGGCTTCAACAACCGGTACACGCGCCATTGGGGCCGCTGACCAAGCATTGCCAAGAGATATCGCGCTCCAGGGCTGCAGGCGCAAGGCCAAGAGATATCGCTCTCCAGGGCTGCAGGCGCAAGGCCAAGAGATATCGCGCTCCAGGGCTGCAGGCGCAAGGCCAAGAGATATCGCGCTCCAGGGCTGCAGGCGCAAGGCCAAGAGATATCGCGCTCCAGGGCTGCAGGCGCAAGGACAAGAGATATCGCGCTCCAGGGCTGCAGGCGCAAGGCCAAGAAATATCGCGCTCCAGGGCTGTAGGCGCAAGCTCGCCGAACATATTTTGGCAGATATCCCGATGACCTTTAGAGTAAGTACGATGATGTTTCAGACACGGGCAGCACATTCAATAGGGAAGCTCGAATTCGGGAACGAAATCCTTCAAATTACACACAAGCAGGGTCTCAAATTCCCGCAGTTGGGTGCAAATTAACACTTAATACAGCTTTTTGGTACATATTTTCCGATATATTTTATACATCCTTATAACAAGCTGCTTGCCAATTGTGTGCATGTCAGAGGATGAAATCATGCAGGATTCATCCATTTTTCTTAGCTGTAGATATTGCAACAAAAACAAAAATTTCCGATGATTTTTATTCACACATGAAAATAGTTCAATCCTTCAACCAAATTCAACCACTCTAGTTGAGATACGACATTTGATTGGTCCAAAAATGTACGTCTAAGTACCTGCATTTCACATTTTTTTCTCATCCCTGGCATTCTTGTCTTATATCGTACTCCTAACCCAAAATGAATTTGAGAGCACTGTACTTAGGCGAATGGAAAATCAGTCCACGTCAGGCGAAACTCGATGTAGGTTAGTTAGTTAGTTATTGTGGTTTAGGGGCGCATACTCGATGTAGCCTGTAGGTACTCGTGCCGAAGTTGGGCTCCCCTGCTTATTATTGTTAGTGGTCCGCATCACGAAGAAGAAGGAGAAGAACCTCGGGTTATTTGCGACGCATTCGACTGCTGAGTGCTGAGTCATGCAGCGTTGCCAACCTCTCACGCGGTTGGTCGTGGGCGCACTTGGTAATCCCGCTGGTGCTTGGGTTCGAACTCACCATCTTACGATCAGAAACTCAACGCCCTACCGACTGAGCCGCCACGCATCCTGTCATTGAGACGGGCAGTCATTGGCGGATCCAGCCAGCCGATTTTGAGTTGACTTAGGAGAGGGGCGGGGTGGGAATGGTCAAATTACCGCTAGTGTTAAAAAAGTAACTCATCGCGTTTTAATAACTTTGTACCTAAGCTTGGGCTGAGAACAACGTTTTACATATCAAATGTGTCAAGTTTTACCTCCATAATTCGTGAACGAGACCATATTGCTCCAATTCAGGCCATCCTGGGACATGGCCCCGTCGCCACTCCTTGCCCCTTGGATCTGCCACTGCGGGTCGGCGCGAGATCGTGGGAAAAGGTCACGAATGCCACGACAGCAAAGCCAAGTGTTTCCCGCCATTTTGAGAACTCTCCAAATGTTAACTTTTTATAAGCGCTTTGCAACAATTTTCGTAAGCATCCAAAATTGTCTACTATAATTGTTGGATCCCACTCACATCAGAAATGAACTCAGTGTCGAAATGTACTCCGATGTAATAATTTTTACTTCGCAGTGAATAGTCCGTATTGTTGCTTTGGAGTGCATACAATACATGCAATACATGCAATACATGCAATACATACAATACATGCACCCTCGGGAGGTTTCAGGCCATGCCGCAGTGCCCTGATTTGGTTTTGTCTCGAAACCTGGAACACTTTTAGAGGCCATGATTTACCCCTACACTATTTCGGGTGTTGAAAATTATTGATTAGAAGCCAAGCTATGCATATTAAACATTTTTGCACGGTGCCTTTTTGCAGGTTTGTTTTTGCGGCCGCAAGAAAACGCCGGTAGACATAGCTGATAGGGTCGCCGTGGGAGCATTACTGACCTTTTCGCGAAACATATTTGAAAATGTCCTGCCCATTCCATGCAAAGATGCTCAGGAATGCTACGGGACCTTTAAAGTGCGTATCCTGCATTGGTTTTACACAGGGCACGGTTAACGCGTCATTGTTATTTTTTTGCGAACAAAACTGACCTTCCAACTGACCTTGGAGGTGAAGCAATGACCCAAAGCATAAACGTAGGATTCTGCGTGACCTCGACAAGTGCAACACGTTCAGTATTGCTTCAATTCGCTAGCGCTCTATGTGGCGATTCTAGTGAACAGTCATTCTCCCTCTTACACTAGGGTTGCATGTTCAGCGCTCCTTGGGGCTGGATAGATCCTTGAAGCCAGAGGGCCCCTTGAAGCCGGAAGGCCCTGGTAGCTGATGTATGAGCCCCTTTGAGCTCGAGGGAGGACTCCGAGAGTTTGCGAGGCAAGGCTGGGAACAGGTGTCCCTGGGAGCTGGGCAGGTCCATTGAACCTGGAGGGCCTCTTAAAGCTGAAGGTGCTTCTTAAAGCCGAAGGACCCGTGGTAACTGCATAGTAGGCACGGACAGTTACCCGTGGTAGCTTTCCCTGCAGGAGTTGGAGAGTTCCTGGAATAATGGGCGCCCCTGGAGTTTGAGGAGTCGCTGGGAGGTGGAGATGCTTGGTAATTTAGGGAGTTTGAGAGACTTTTGGGAATTTTGGTCCCGGAGCACTGGAGGAGTATGTGAGTTTAAGTTTCTGAGTTTTTCATGTTTCTTGGAATACATTTTTGTGCTCTGTTTTTTTCCGAGTGGTTCTGGGATGCACGCCGGGAAGGCGGGAATCAAGGACGTAATCAAGGACGTAATCAGGCTGACGGCGTCCAATCAGTCATTGGCACCCCCCGCAAAAAAGACGCAATCAAGGAGTACAACTGGGCGTCTGCCCCCCCCCCATCATCTCATGAGTCGAAGGGGCTGACGCAACCCGAAGTGTCCATGACGTGGATACTGAAGCTCGTATGCGCCTCAAACAAGAAAAAAACAACAACATACAACAACATCCCGTATGCGGCATGTTTTCCCGCATACGGGATCCCCCAACAACGGTTTCCGGAAACCCGTTACCGTGGATAGGTAAAGCTTCGTGCTACTGTAGGGGTGGCGGCTCTGCCGTCGGTGGGGTATGGGGGTAGTGGTTTCGGTGGTTTGGCGGGTGTGGCGGGTGAGAGGTGTGTGTGTGCAGCTGTGCTGGGGTGTGAAAATTTGTGCAAACCGAGCCTGACTGAAACTGATTTGATTGAACTATGGGGCTGTATTTTAACTAAGACTGCACTTTAACAAGGCTGAACATGGGCTGACTCTAGATTTAGACTAGGCTAATTATCTCCTTTGCCGATTGTGCCTCGGTCGGGGGTGTGTTGTGCTGTGTTTCCCCGCCACCTCCACCACACATTCCCCAAACCCCTGCCGGCTTGGTGTTGTTTGAGCTACCGTCCCTAACACGAATTTATATGTGTGTGAGATTAAAATTTTTGGGACACCATATAGGAAAATGAGTGCTTATAGCCAAATTAGAAAGATTACGTTGTATTTAGAACATTAATGATAAGGCAATTTGCCCTTGGTTTCAATGACGTGTCCCGAGAGGGAACTTTTGGATGCTAATAGTAGTATAATTTTGTGCAATGTTCCACTCGAAATAGGTGCCTGTGATTGAGCCCCAAGTGGCTTCCGCTGGTCCTAAAAAGCTACCTAAAGCACATTCATTCTACTCATTCACTTCACATTCGCTCGTCCCATTCATTCTATCCTTATTAATTAATGAAATACTTGGTCCCCAAATTTTGCTCCCCCCCCCCCCCTCAGCGGTACACAAGCACATATATCGACGGATCATTGCTCTATTTTTGATGGTAGGTTGGCCGAATATGTAAACCTTCCACTGCCATCATAGCTGGCCTCGCCATTATTGACAGTGTTCCTCGCCTGGATGTAGTCTTAATGCTACGAGGGGCTCATCGTACTGGCTCCGAGGGCTTATACAAGTGCTCTGGTGTCTTTGCCTGGCATACCTTAACCTTAAAAATCAGTCGGTGCCGCACCGGGCCTTATTCGCCATATACTGATACTGTGCGACCAGGTGAACGTGCTGGCGAGCGGGCACGGATCCTTACCACGTTGGGCACGTCGCCTGGTCGTCTATATAACCTAGCCTGCCCTACCCTTTCAGCCTCGGGGCTTATGGCACGCCAAACCTGTCCGAACGTTCCCCCCGAGCGCTACACGGCTCCGTGTCCAAACGTATAGCGAACGGGGGGGGCGGACTCACGACCGTGCAGTGTTTTGCATTACCCTATTGTTCGGCGCCAAACTCGACGGACGCAAGGTGGGGCTCGACAACCCATCCGACCTGCATACTGTGCCCGCCCCCATCTGCGCCCCTGGATCAGAGAGGCCAGCGGGATTTCGCAGTCAAAGAACCAGAGCATGTGCTAATGCCCCCGAAGTGTCCGTTCATCGCACCCTCTCGCAATTCGACATCATCCAAACGCAGATCATATATGTATATATAAACAACATTAATATTCTAGACAAGTTAAAAACTGGCTTTGACACTCATTACCGTTACCCGAGAACGTTCAGTCCATAAGAGGACGGCTCGCAGGTCGACTGCCTCGCTTATATGTGGATTTATTTTATATGGCAAATTAATCTCAGGCAAACATCAAACATCATGTGAACATCATCCCTTGTGTTCACGTAAAGTTTGGATTGCAACGAAAAGGGTTGCACCACAGCCGGTGGGTAGCTATAGCATTATTGTTTGAACTCCTGTTAGTCTAAAGGCCGAGTTTATTTAGACGGGGAGAGGAAGACAGGAATTGTTGCAAGCATAATTGTGCTGTACTAGATGTTTTACTTGATCCGATCCTGCTCCGCCGCTGTTCCCGTCCATCACTGCCGACTGCTGCCACATAATTTATATAATTAATCTAGTATATTTAAATTTCGATACGCCGCATCTCATTACACCCACGCGCTTCTTACACACACACACTACTCGCCATCTCAATCCTTGCACGCGACACACTCCCTCCGCGACACACTTCCTCCGCGACACACTCCCTCCGCGACACACTCCCTCCGCGACACACTCCCTCCGCGACACACTCCCTCCGCGACACACTCCCTCCGCGACACACTCCCTCCGCGACACACTTCCTCCGCGACACACTCCCTCCGCGACACACTTCCTCCGCGACACACTCCCTCCGCGACACCCTCCCTCCGCGACACACTCCCTTCGCGACACACTCCTTCCGCGACACACTCCCTCCCCACCCTGAATTTATCCTATTTGGTCCCTCCTATAAAACAGGTCGCTAAGTGAATGTAGAAGTGAATGTACCCTTTCAGTAAGTGAATGACGTTGAGGAGACACAAGCTGGGTGACAGAACTTAGGTTGGTTCGGACAGGTTTGGAAAAGAGGAAGACATGTCAGACGTATGACACTCACATGCCCGATGGTCGTCGCCCTCCAGCCGTCGTCACTCTCCGCCGCCCGGTACTTCATGTCACGTCTGCCTCCATGAGTGTGAGAGTCCGTGAGAGAGAGAGAGTGAGAGAGATCTTGAGCGAGAGAGACCGTCTGAGAGCGAGCCTCCGCGATATATTTTTCTTTCCAGAGCCCTTCTGCCATGCTGCCAGATTTTCTCTCATTCCGTAGCTCCACCTTTTCTAATTTCCAGCCACTCCCAGGGCTCCGGATTGGGTTCTGCCTTTTGATTGGTGGGAGTGCTTTTTTTTTCTTCCCCTCAGGCCGTGTGTGTGGTGAAGCCGCCTGGGGCTGTCAGGACGGTCTGTAGGTTTTCACCGGGACTGGCTCACAGCTGGCCGGGCACCCTTCGGTTGTTTTGGTCCAGACGGGAGGCTGATGCCGTTGCTTATTTCATGCTGCCTTTGAAGACGACACGTACCGAGGGTCGGTCCGGCGGTGTTTGAAGGCAATATGTGAGGGGAGGGAAAAGGTGGCCGAGATCTGGCCGGGCGTCTTGCGGCCTGGTCGGATGGGAAAATGTTGAAAATTGCATGCCGAAAAAAATGTAAGCTTCCTTACACTACCACCATCATCGGCTGGCGCTGGGGATGATTGGGTGCAAGATGTTAGTTTGTTTAATCCTCTTGAGAAGCGAAATTGCAAGCAATTAATTTCGTTGAAAAGCTCCGAGACTGAAAGAGCTTCGGACAGACTTCTCATAGCTCCGGAACTTCCAATAGGGTGATGGAATTGGACAAAATACAACTAAAAGAAAATGGCGGGATATTTGACACGGGTAACTTCAAAAGAATCGATATTTATTTAAGGAAGCATGCAAAATATGCCTCCTTAGAAATAGAGCGGAGGAATTCTGGGGACGTTCACAATGCTGTGAGTATGTTGGCCCTTCCTACGAGCCGCCCCTGACTACATCCATGTGCATAACAATATGCGTCAATTTGGTATGTTATGGAGGAAGGGTCATACTATTCTTCAAGTAAAATCTTTCAATCTATAACAGATCATTGGCGGTTTCAGTCATATTTTTGGAGCTTGGCAAATTGTCTGGTCAAAAGATGATTTTGGTGGTGCGCATGTTAATGGCTGCGGTAATTAAATGTCATCAGACGCTGGCAAATATTATGTGTTGAACTTAATATTCAATCGAACATCTCAGGTTTTCATTGTGTGCGTCATTAAAGTATGCAAGGAGCATGTGCTCAGCGGACACATATTCACATCATTTCAAACAGCTGTCAGACATGCAGTGGGCATCAAGCTCAGTTTTTTTTTGTACAGCTCTGAAACCGACATCGCCCAGAGGAAATCCACCATATATACGGTTGTAGGGATGTGCTTCACTGTATGTCATTGCAGATAAAATACTTCCATCGCCATAGACGGTGAGTAATGATGATCAATAGTGATGGCGTTGGGGTTGGGTTGACAAAAATACATCATGTTTTATGATGCCCTGCTGCTGTGGAAAATACCTGGCGTAATAGTAATGCGTTCAGGTGCTAAAAAGATATCTTCAAACGTGATATCCTAAACACCTGACGCACGTTCCTGCCCAAAAGAGAATCCACCTGCTCGGTCCATTGCTTTTGATTGTGTTCCACGCAAAATTTTTGTTCAAACGCTGGGGATTTTCATTTCTGGAATGTATTATGTTAATCAGTTGTAAATTTCGGATTTTGCCATTTGAAAACAACGTCCAATAGCATGTTCTGGAAAAAGGACCATGGATTATGTTTTCGCATGCAACGCCGTCATTTTTTGTTAGTGCTTCTGTTCACTCTACTCAGAAATGGACATGTACACGGCGAGACATCAGGTCAGTTGCCACACTCTTCCTCAGTGTGTACTCTGCTATAGTTACTTCAATATCATTGGCTACGTGATAATATTTTCAATTCAACACCACCACCTAGTTCCAGCTGGAATGAGCTGTTCACAACCACACTTACACGACGAATGTTAGCTGTTCAAATCTGTCGAGTACCTAGAAACAAGATATTCTACTTTAGTTGGCTCCGCAACCGGTCCTGGATCTGGCGATGTTTAATTTTGGCCAATAATGCTTTATTCCACCCGTGCTCATTGATATGTAAAACATATTAAATGTTCTTGAAGATCGAAAATTGTTTTGAAATACAACAACTTGCATCTTTTACAATGTTTCAACCGGCTCAACAGCTCGGCTGCTAGAGCATCTCCGAGAGTGAACACCATGCATAGAGAGAGAAAGGGAAGGAACAAATTGCACGTGATTTCCGACATGAACATACCTATAGTGAACGGCTAGGTTACTAGATAAGAGCCAGCATGAAAAATGAACAGATACATACGGCACTGGCAGCAAGATGCTACATCACGTGTGGTGTAAGGGCCCATGAACTGGACAGATGTTCAGCGTTGGTTCAAGATACCTGATCCACATCGACTCCACCAGCATGAAGTCTGCGGAGTCCTAAATGAGGGCCAGGATGCGAATGATGCAGTTGCTGTTTAAAAGTTAATTTGTCAGCATGTGCATGACGTATGTATGCTTACATGTTCACCGAGAGGGGTGGCAAGTTTACTCAGGCGAGCGTTGCTTAGGTCGGCTCGTCGAACCGGTGCTGGACTGGTCACTTCGTTTCTCCAACATAGAGTTCAGACTTCCCCTCCTTAGCGCACAACTAATCTGCAGGGGCGTCTATATGACGACACTAGGGGAATGTGCCTCTATGGAAATTGGCGTCTCTCCGGCCAGGAAAAGGCGCCCCTCCGGGAAGGCTCGAGTGCACCGCCTCTAATTATTTTTCAGCCAGATGCGCCCTTAGGGTAAAAAGGAGCCGCTTCAGCTTCCTGGAGTGCAACTCCCCTCAACGTTCCAAGCCAGAGGTGCCCCTCGCAAGAAATTGTGCCCCTCCAGAGACAAAGTGCCCCATGACAATTCCTGGATCCGCCGCTGTTAATCTGGTATATGGCGTTCTTCGCTGTACATCGTCCTTTCAGTTCCTTGGAGCATTGTGACAATGACATTTTTGGCGTTATCGCTGTTCACTTGTGTAGGCCCTGTTGTCCAAGACCACTTGGTGTTCCATATACTGTGCTGTGGTATAATAAATTGTTTTAAAAATAAACCGTCGCTCACAGCGATTACTTCCTGCACCATGGGATATCATGCCTTTGTGTGTTCATGCAATGACAAAGTCAAGGGTGCTAGCAAGGGGATGAAGCAAATACCACCCGAAATAGAGCTAGGGATAAGAAGGATTACATCTGCATGATTACATTTAAAAAGTTGATGTTCGTTTTCATACCTCACCTGACTTGCTGCTTGCAGTGGTTCGACCTAAATCCCCAAATGCGTCATGGTTGAAATGTTTTTAGTTAGTTCTTCGGGTTGTTGAAGGCAGACACATCATGTTATATTTAGTGGAGTTTTTCAATTCTTCTTTCGTATTTTTTTCTGATGCAGATGACTTCCAGACCTTGACGTGATTTAAATCACCACGTTTATATAACGAATAATATGATTTGACTTTCCATGAAATTAAAAGACACTAAGCTGGTTACGGCTGGAGTAGTTATTGTATTGCTCAGTATCGGAATATCTTCCAGATTACGATTCGATATTAGATCTGAATTAAGACCTGATTATAATCAGCTAAACGATGGCTCCTCCGTTCCCTTCTCCAAATGGAACGGATGACCCGTCATCATCAGGACCACCTGGAGCACTCAGGATAGGAGTGTTTGTCTGTGTTGTGTGTTGTGTTGTCTCACAACACACAACACAGACAAACACAACACAGATTGCAGTGTTGTATTTGAGTGTTTGTGTTTGTTTGTTTGTCTCCAAATGTCTATGTTTGTCCAGCTTCCTTAGTCTAGCATTCACCAGTCAGCAAATACGTTCTTCGGCAAACCGACTCGAAACTCACAAGGATAGGCCGTGTCCTGTATCCACGCAACCCACTGAAGTCACTCTGTTAATTTAAGAAGAAGACAATGTGCCATGCATCTGCAAATCTAAAAATAAACAAATAGAAACAACAACAAACAAAAACAACAACAAAAAAACAGCTCTTTCAACTCATTCAACTGAGCACACCGTTAAGCACACCGTTAATCCTGACCATCTCGATATTCTGACTGCACTCCGCCACTGGGTCGATGCAAGGAATAGCTTGCATTCTTTCACTGGCCTACACTCACATGCTTGAACTTAACGTAACGTTTATGTGCCTAGTATGAGTGGATAAACGCTGGAAAAGCTCCATGTGCACTGTTGTGAGGCCTAACCTCTGCCTGCGATGTGCAGTGGGGAAGCTCACCTTACATACTTCATGGCCCAGTGAACTTGACCTTGACTTGGACTGGCGGCAGGTCACGACGACGGTAGGCCGGCGGCGGCTCGGCTTCCGTCTGACCTGATCCGACCCGACATCATCGACCCGCACGTGTTGGCGGCCGACCAGGGTGTGGACGACGAGACCGCCGGCCCAGGCCACTGCCGTCACAACGGCAGCACCTTCCGGCACGGCCAGCTGCTCAAGACCTCGCTCACCTGCTATCAGGTCGGTACAGGGCCGGCTCGCCTGCTATCAAGTCGGTGCAGAGTCCGATGTCCTGCTGTTAGGTCGGTGCAGAGTCCGGTCATCTGCTATCAGGTCGAACAGAGTCCGGTCATCTGCTGTCAGGTCGGTACGGAGCCAGATATCCCGTTGTCAAGTCGATACCGAGCTCGGTCTCCTGCTGCCAGGTCGGTACAGATCACGCTCATCTGCTGTCGGGTCGGTACAGAGCCCGATCGCCTGCTGTCAGGTGGGTACAGATCTCGGTTACCTGCTGTCAGGTGGGTACAGATCTCGGTTACCTGCTGTCAGCAAATTGGCATTACCATACCGTCATGGCAATACGTACCGTCAGCGGTACAACCCAGCATATTGGCTGCCCTGGTGATGTGAATGCTACACAATTGGCTTAGGAAGTTGGTTGACGCTACCGGTGTGTCGATCTGTAAAGTTATGTAATTACATACAATGTTCCGTTATTATGCTATGTCCAATCGAAACACACTCACAGGTACAAGCACAATAGTTCACATAATTAAGAAAGGCTTAATTTGCAGGTAACAGCACTAGCTTCTGTACCTTACGCGCGCATTGCGCTCCTTCCAGCCACGTGCATATATTCCATTTATATATTTATTGAGAAGCAGATTAAATTCACATGCACGTCCGTGGCGATATTTTGTATCAAATTGGACCTGTTATAAAGTCATGATGACGTCACAGGCAAGTCCACCTCGATCTGTTTTGCTTGCAAGCAACATATGCGCCAGTTTCGGTGACACTGATTACTTACCGCCTTTATTTCTTTAAAAGCTCATTTTAAATGGCCAGGTAAGGCAATGGCATTTTATTCTTGAACAACACCAATTATAATGCATACCTCGTATTGCTGCCTGCATTCTGCCATCGGATCGTGAGTGAACAGTTCTATTCGGCTCAGTTGATATGTAGGACTATTTTGCACCACATACACCTACATAATGGGTCTGTAGGTATCTACGATACATAAGAATGCTGCAGGGAGATGGATGGTTTACTGAATGCAATTATGGAGAATACATCTACACGCTTATTGCTAACGGTGTGATTGCAATAATATGGATTGCATACGTTTGATGACGACTGAAAATTGATAGGACAATGGAAGAAATACGGCTTGAGCATTTTGCATGTGTTTGACCTTAAGGGTGCCTGTGAGAACAAGAAAGTCAATGTAGATGCTGATTAGTGGCATGCTATTTTTTTCTGACATTTAAGAAAACTATCATGATCCGGTAATTCCAACATTGTATTATGTAAAGTTATGATTCAAAAACACAAGGAAGTATGAGCATCTTATTCAAGTTTCATTCCATGGGAAACGGAGAGCCAATCCGCTATCCCATCGGTATCCATTTTATTTTACAAACTCTATCCATTCCCCGCCATTATCCGTCTCAAACGGATATCCAATCCGTGTTATGCTCGAGAACACAGTACATCCGCAGACAGTCGTCAGCTGGGGACGACTGTCGGCCGCCCTGGGCAGCTGTCGACTGACGACTGCCCACAGCGCTGACCCGGTGCCGCTGTGCCGGCCGCCAGGTGCTGTGCAGCGACAGCGTGCTCTCCTGGGTGCCGGACCGGCAGTGCTGCCTCACCGACGCCGGCCTCCAGCCGCAGCACACGTCACAGCCCACCGACGACGTCTGCGTGCACCGCCAGTGCTCGGCCGGACGGTGGGAGCTGCTGCCCAACACGGACCTCTGCTGCCAGCACGAGCACAACTGGTACCCGGTGGGCTCGACGCGGCCGGCACACGGCGGCCCGTGCGCCTACCAGCTGTGCCACCGCGGCGTCTGGGAGCCGCACTACAACACCACCTGCTGCTTCGACCAGGTCGGCTGGCACACGCCCGGCACGGTGCTGTTCACGGCCGACCCGTGCCGCACGAAGACGTGTCGCGCGGCGCGCTGGACCGTGCGCGACACGTGCTGCCGCGACGCCGCCACGGGCCGCCTCTTCGCCACCGGAGACGTCCGCGTGCAGGACGCGTGCGCCTACCGGCTGTGCGAGCGCGGCCGGTGGCTGGCGCGCACCGCGTTCAGCTGCTGCGAGCGGCGCGGCCGCCAGTACGAGCACGGCGCCCCGCTCAACCTGGGCACCACGTGCCGGCGCGACCGCTGCGTGGACGGCTCGTGGCACGTGGTGCGCCGCGAGCGGGCCGCACGCGGCCCGTGCGGCGCCGGCTGGCGCCGACTCGGCCACCGCTGCCTCAGGGAGATGCGCGCCGGCACGTGGCGGCAGGCGGCCGAACGATGCGCCGGCGGCGACGCCGTGCCGATGACAGTGCTGGGCAAGGCGGGCTGGCGAGCTCTCGGCCAAGCGGGCGGCAACAGCATCTGGATCGGTAAGCGGCCAGTGGGTGGTGACGTAGCTTCTGGATCGGTAGGTAGGCGGTCGGTATATGGTTAGCTCCTGGATCAGGAGGTGGTACAGCAGCCTCTGGATCGGTGGGTGGCCTCTGGATCGGTAGGTGGTCTTTGGTTGTCAGTCGTTTTGACATAGGGTGGGTTCTCCCGCGACTGGTGTTGGATCTTCCACTGTCGGGAGGAAGGATAGCTAGCAATCTCTGTTTGGTTTTCACTGACGTCATTTGCCGGACCCGAAGCTACTCTACATTAATTTATCATTATTGCGGAGTTGGGCCACCAATTGAACGGTCTCTAGTCATGGAAAAAAACACCCCATCCATCCTTGAATAATACCCAAAGGCTTAACAGGCGCCTTCGAAGGCTAAAGGGCCTTACTGAGGTCATGGTGGCTCGGTGTTGGGTCTCGGTGCCGCCATTCTCAGCCTTTGGGCGACTTTTGAAGTGCTAGGATGCCTTTTCAAGCCTCCGGAAAACCTCATGCCTCAATTGTTGTCTGCTAGAACAGGAAACCCATCCAAGGTTTTCTTTAGATGGATAGATAACATTATATCAGCACATACGTGAGGTATGCGAGAAATGAGTGTTGATCTGCGTACATGCAATGCAAATTCTTAGCGTAAGCAGTGGGGTCTGCTTGTATTGCTTGCTTTTAGAAGGTGTGATTGCGTCACATAGCATGCAATAACAAGTCTAAAGCATGGCATTCCTTTGAAATTACTTGGAGTTCCTTTTCATGAATTTCTAACTCGGTACTTTGTGCACCGTTCTCACCGCTCCCAACACAATTATTTTTGGAATAACTAGCACTGGCACTCATGGTATATGCGATACGATGCGATGCAATGAGCGTATGGAGGATTTGCCTTTGCAACGGCTTCTCCGCAATCCTTGGTATTACTAAGCAAATTAGTTGCATTTTGCCTTTCATTTAGCATTGTGATGCGATGCGATAGGCTTTTGGGAAATTCATCTTTACAATGGCTCTCCCTCAGTCCTTGCTAGTTCGAAGCATTTATCTATACGTTGGATGCGCTTCTGATTGTGCTGAACTCCCCGTTCTTTCTTTCCTCGCATTGTCAGATGATATAGCGAGTGTTGTTTTTTCGTTTCGGTTTCTGCAGTATTCTTATCAAATAGCAATCTTCCTATCATTTCTTCCTCGATTTCAATGTTTGGTTGTTGCAGACTGCAGTTCCGGAGGAGCATGTCTGGTGTCAGTCCACATGTGCATGTCCCCAAGGTGTACGTGTCTCCAATTTAAAGAATAGAGTCGGGCGCCTGGCAGTGCCGTGTCACTGCCGCCGAATGTCGGTGCCTGCCAGCTGGCTGTGTTTGCCGGCAGGTCTGCTCGGGCAACACCTCTACGCCGGTGTACCGCAGTGGCACTGGGTGGACGGCACGCCGCTCGACTCACACGTTCTGTGGGCTCCTCACCAGCCACAGAACGCAACCGATCATGTGTGCGCCTTCGTGAAGCACGGCAGGGCCTACAGCGCCCCGTGCAGCCAAAGGCATCGGATCATATGTGCAGCGACACACTGCGAGCACTAGCTGTAATTTTTAGTGTCAGATTGTGGCGAGAGGAGGCGCTAGTATGTATCCTGGCCAACGGGGCCGACTGTACGTGGAGGACCGGGACACGTCCAGCCACGCGGATAACCTTTGGGCAAATTTCCCCCGTTAAACTTTTTATCGGGATGTCTTATGTTCGTGTATTTTTTCCACTGCCCCCTGGCTGAGCAGCAAGATGTTGGGATTGTCGGCAATAATAAATGTGCTTAAAACGTCTTCAACTTGGAACAATATGAGCACACGCACCTGTCCCAATACAACTTACTTTTAATTGAGGGAAATTGCCTAAAACTACATTTTTCTTTACAATGTGGACCGTTGAAGGAGGCGCCATTGCTACCGTCTCCACATCTTCCCATCACGACACAAAATATGAAAATGCAAACCTTACGCAAGCAGCGAGAGACCAACAGTATTTTCACGATTCACAAGTGGAAATTCTTATACGCACAAGGCTCAACTTTCCTACGTACACAAAGCAAATTAACAAGATACTCATAAACTACGTCTTTGAATATAATGCGATATAATATATTATCGACATCAACAACTGGCAAACCTAAGCCAGGGACGTCGCCATGAGCGTGAACATGTTCCCCCCAGAACCGGTTAACATTACACCCATCTGCACGGGAATAGACTAAGCGCCCGGTGTGGTTTCGGCCCTCGGTTAATATGTCTGACCTGTGGGTAGCAGCCCCGTGTTGAACGACTTCCGGTGTTCTTCATCCTACACGAAAACAATTTATTTCAAGTTCGCTTAACCCGCGCCGTCTCGGGGGGTTGATAACCCCCTAAGGTTTTCCGCGGATAGTGAAAGAACGGCGCGCTGCAGCGCGCCGAAATTTGGCATACCTTTTCCCACATAATTTGGCATGTGTCAAAATTTTGAGGTCAGGTCATCTAGGGTCAAGTTAGTCAAGGTCAAGTGAGGTCACCTCCAGAAATGTTCAACCAGTCGTCACGCTTTAATGGATAGAGATATTTTAATAATACTTTCAGCGTTTGCTTATCTTTAGGGACGAAACAAAACGCACCAGATTATTTTTTCCGTTTTTGATTACTTATTAGTTTTGCATATTTGCCCATAAGAGCTAAAATCGAAGAATCTGGCTAAAGTAAGCATTTTGTATGAGAGCAAATTGACTTCGAACAACGTTTTTCGGTCCACTCTACCCATTAGAAAAAGCAAAATTAAAGAAAATTGAAAACTAAAAAAAGAAGAAATTTCAGAGATTTTTGGGTGGGTAAAAATGTTAGGGCTATGGTCGATTTCGCCTTTCTTTTCTGATTCCAAATAATTTTGTTTTCAAATCTCCACAAAATCAACTCCCCAGAGCCAAAAACATGATGTAAGTCGTGAAAACTTAGGCCCCTAGTGACGTCACTTTTTGGGGGGATAAAAGTTTGGGGTGGTGTCAGACCCTACTCGTCGAGAACTTTCCGATGACACCTCTCCTCTTTTGTTTTCGTGCGACGCTTAGTTTGGAGATTAGAGGGGGAGGTGTTGTATCAGCCCCCCCGAGACGGGGTGTGAGGATATGACCGGAAAGACCGGACCGGAAAGAGGGTTAAGAATGGCACCAAAATACAATATATTTGCTGACTGCCTTTTGTCATCGTTTGCAACGAACTGGTGAAGCTCGGATGCATCGTCATACAACGGCGCGCCAGGGGGGGGGTATAGTCATAGGTGTAGGTTCTGGAAAATAATTGGGAGTTCACAATGCATGCAGCCAATTGGCGGGTTCAAATAGATCGGGGGTACACCCCTGCAGGGTCGCATTTCAAAGTTTGAAATTATTGGGGAGGGGGTGGGGAAAAGCTAGCATTTGCTGAGGGATACAAGAACCCCACAAAAAATATACAAAGATACGGCCCTGGTTAAGTTACCGCCCCCTTAGCGGCAGGAGGTTCCCCTCGCGGAGCCGCATGAAGCCCTTTAGGAATCCGACTGCAACCCTCCACCCTACCCCCGATAGACAAGGCCCGATCAGGGAGTAGACCCTCCTCCCGGGACAGCCTCCTCCCATCGAAGTGCGTCCCATCCTTTCAGCCTCACCCCCAGAAGGTAAGGTTTGTGTGAAGAAAGCTCCTCTCAGACGGAGGCCTCCCCCTACAAAAAGTGTGGATGCGCCGTTGTCATGTGCTGGCTTATGCCCGATTCGTGGCATGGTTTGAGGTCTCTTCCCGCTGAAGACCAATGGGAAATGTATTTTGACGGACAATCCTGGTTCGATTATTATCTTTTTAAGTGATTTATACAGGTGTAATTTCAGCAGCGTGAGGTGACTTATGAAGGGACACCAAAAGAAAGCTTTCGAACAGGATGGGGGAGTTAGGGTTGGAATCCGGTGACTCAGAAACGATGGTGGTAGATTGTGCCCACTTCACAGGACAGCCAAGCTGATCACTAATTATTTCATAAAAAGGGCCGCATTGAAAAATAGTGGTCGAGAAAGAAGTCCTTTTCTGGTCTTTTCTTCTTAAAAAATAATAATTAAAACCTAGGTTGCGCAAATTCCAGGTAAGGCACTGTTTACGACCATAGGCCGAATGGTCAATCCTGATTGAGGGCTTCAATAATTGAGGGGGCCAGCAGTTGTTGCCTCCCCTTTAGCGGCAATGAATGGGTCCGGTCCGTCCGTTCCCATTTTTGGAACATCGGACAACGGAACATTTGTCCGGGTACGCACTAGCCATTCATAACGCACCCATCGTGCGGTGCCGGTGCGCCGTAGACTTGGTGCTGTGTTATGGACGTCTAGTGCATATGGACGGCTCGACGATGCTGCCTCGACGTGCCCTGTTCCAGCACGCAGCTGGTCCGAATTTCCCCGCTTCCTACCAGCTGCACATAACCATCTGCGGTGTCATCGATTTTTACGTCAGTGTAGCAGCTGGGTTATGGTCGGCTGGTAGAAGCCTGCCGGTTTGGTTAGAGATAACCTAATGTGGTTGAGAGGACCATTTCTCCAGTTAGGTTATTAAAATGGCCCTCTCAACCCCATCAAAAACCAAATGGTCCTCTCAACCCCATGTAAGGGATTTGTGAGAAAAAAAAATCGAATTCCTAGGGGGGGGTCTAAATTGGCCAAAAAAAATTCCAAATATAAATTTCCCAAAATTTTTGCAAATATTTGTGTTTTTTTTCAAGTCCGCAAAATGTCTTAAACGGTCGCCCAAAAAGAGCAAATAATTTTTTTCGGTAACTTCAACGCTAGGTTAGAGCCCTATTTGTGCGTTTCAAACTCAATGGGGTTGAGAGGGCCATTTTTTCATGATTTTTTTGACACATTTCCCCTGCTTTGCGGTTGAAGTTCAAAAGCTTAAAAGATAGAGACGATTGCGATTGCATAACGATTGCGCATCTTTTGGGCCAAAAACGAATACCTAAGCTGAGAACTTGTTCCAAAAATGAAGTTTGAAAAAAATCGCATAAAATCGATCATAGGTTTTCGATAATGGAAGGATAGGCCCGGACAAATATCATACAGAGTTTCTCTGATGAAATGTGTTTCAACTGATGTGAAAAAGAATAATTACAAAAATCATTAACGCCCGTAATATGCTGTAGACTTTGAACGAAATTTCTGGCGAATCATCTGGACGGAAATGCATTTTAAGACATTGCTGCGGTAGGCCTGGATGTTCCCTGTTATGTTATGTTGAGAAATAAGTGGTAGCCCCTTTCTAAGTGGGGTAAATCATTTTTCTAATATAAAAAGTCATAACAGATCCGCGGTGGAACGTGACCGGGAAAAAAACTGTGCCTCTAGCAAGATGGGCACATTTAGACAGTTAGGTTTAGTTGGGTTAGTTAGACTCGGTCAGATGAAGTTATCTTTCCCGTCAGTTGTTGGAGTGTGCATGCCGCGAGCTGAATATGAAGTTCCGTTTCGCATGATACCGCTAGGTGGCGGTGCTACTAGATGACCTAACCGGCCCATTAGGTGCTGCCGCCTGCGGCGGAAATGGGAACCGGTAAACAGTAGGGGCGTGGCGGCATGTTCGTTTGGAGCTGGAGGAGTGAGCAGGCTCGTTCAGAACATGGAAGGAAAGGTGGGATGATTACGCGCTCTTAGCGGGGGTAAGTCAACAAAACCAAATCGTGCAAATGGCAATATTACGTGCGTGTCTGAGTGGTGATACACTTCGTATCGTGCGCAATTTCGACATTGCACCAGCCGATCGAAATATGGATGTTGTACTCCAACACCTTACCACCTTTGCTAGGGGACAGGTCAACGAGGTGATTGAAAGGAGAAACTTCAACCTAAGAGTGCAGCGAGAAGGAGAGAGTTTTGATGACTTTCTAGTTGCATTAAGAGACTTAACGACCACTTGCAACTTTTGTGATAAGTGCAAGGACAGTTTGATTCGTGATAGGATAGTGGTGGGGTGTTTTGACCCACTAGTCATCAAGAAGTTGTGTGCCATCCCTCGCTTAAGTTTAAGTGGTGCCATTGATATGTGCCGTGCAGAGGAAGCTGTAGAAAGGGATGCTGGCGCAATTTCAGCAGGCCGAGATAGACACATCGGCACCTACCGGATCCAGAGAACGCCCGGGCCGGCCCACCCTGGGTCGTTAAAAGGACAACGACAGGAGACGTCCAAGTGCAGCCGCTGTGGCCGTGCACACCAGCGAGATATCTGCCCTGCAAATGGTAAGGTCTGTGCCAAATGTGGCAAGATCGGACATTTTGCAGTCGTCTGTCGGTCTCCTGCAACGCATCGGCCAGAGTCCGGCCAGAAGAAGTACAGACCTCTGATAGGGTCAGTGATATCCAGAACATCTTTGTCTTGTGCCCCAATGGTGACTGAACAGGTTGGGTCACACAACATTAATGTGTCAGCCTTGCCAGACACTGGAGCAGACATCACCGTCGGTGGAGTCGACTTCATCACCCGCGTTGGCGGACATCTCGACAATCTCCTGCCACCAACAGAGAACCCAAAGTCAGTCGACGGCTCTACCATCAGAGCTCTTGGCATTCTGCCCACAACGTTGCGTATTGGTGCAGTTTCAACCAGCGCAGATGTCCACATTCTAGAGGGCGCTAGAGGACTGCTGCTATCATGGGAGGCCTGTCGTGACCTGAAGCTCATCCATGAAGAGTATCCTCGACAGCTCAACGCTCTCACGACTACGCCCACTCCTGACCACCAACCTCTCGTCAGTATCATCAACTCCAAGCCAGTTAATGAATTGGTCAACCCCAGACTGCAGCGACTCCGACTGCGTCTGGAGGAGTTGGGGCCCTTCACGGCGCAATGGGTACCAGGACGTTGCAACCAGGCAGCCGACGCGCTGTCTCGCCACCCCACAGGAGGGGGAGAGGAAGACGACTATGCAGACGACTACCCCAGTGTGGCCTCACTATTCGTCTCCAGCCTCGGTACTAGAGGCTACGAGGGTGAGGACATTCTCCTGGCGGAGGTCAGACAGGAGGCAGAGAAGGACGAGGAAATGAAGACGTTGCGGGAGATGGTGTTGAACGGGTTCCCGAACCAGAAGCAAGACACCGACCACCGAGTTCGGCGGTACTGGAGCGTCCACGAACAGCTGGCGGTGGATGACGGGCTAGTCGTCTACGGCAGACGTCTAGTAGTGCCGAAGACTATGAGGAAGACCGTGCTCAGAAAGCTACATGAGGGACACCTTGGAAAGGAGAAAACTAAACAGCGAGCTCGGCAGATCGTCTACTGGCCGGGGATCGATATCGACATCGATCAGCTCACGCGTACGTGCGCTGCGTGCCAGCGGGAGCTGCCATCCCAGCCAGCCGAGACGATGGTGCGACGGGAGACGCCCACCTGTCCATTCGAATGCGTCTCGGCCGACTTCGCAGAGCATGCCGGACACAGGTTTTTAATAGCAGTTGACAACCTGTCTAGCTGGCAGTTCGTGCAAGACCTGGGCACAACAGCACGCACGAGCCAACTCATCGAGACGATGCGCACCATCTTTTGCCATGTAGGTGTGGCGAGCGTGCTGTACACAGATGGGGGACCTCAGTTCACTGCACTCGCGTTTCGCAACTTCCTGAGGGACTGGGGGATCACCCATCGTGTTTCATCTCCGAACTTTCCGCAATCCAACGGAAAGGCGGAATCTGCCGTCAAGACGACCAAGAAACTGATCCGCAAATGCTGGAGCAGCCAGCAAGGGCGGTTGGACCAAGATTCGTGGGTTCGGGGCCTGCTCCAGCATAGGAACACCCCCGGCCCTGGCGGACGATCTCCGGCGGAGATATTATACGGGCGCCCGGTGCGCGACGCTGTACCGGCTCACCGGCGCTGCTTTTCGCCAGAGTGGCAAAAGAAGGCTGATGTAGCGGAAGCTGTCGCCGCCTTCCAGCGCGACAGCGAGGATGTACGCTAGAACGCCAGAGCTCGGGACCTGCCAAAGTTCAAGGTGGGGAGTCAAGTGGCGGTGCAGGACCCGACAACCAAACGCTGGAACCGTCACGAGGTCGTCGTTGAAGTCCGGCCGCATCGACGATACCTCGTCAAGATGACGGGAGGGCGAGTGCTCGCTCGTAACCGGAGACATCTGCGCCAGCAACATGGGACCGGCGACTCCCATCCGGGGGTCAGTGGGGACTCTGTCGCAGGCGACAACTCAGAGCAACCGTCGCGAAACAACCCTCCAGTGGGCGCGCCGCGTCGTTCTGGGCGAAGACGTCGGCGTCCTATTCGGCTTATAGAGGAGGATTGTGCTATTGTGATGTGTGTTAATTCGGCAAGGGGGCGTGTTGGAGTGTGCATGCCGCGAGCTGAATATGAAGTTCCGTTTCGCATGATACCGCTAGGTGGCGGTGCTACTAGATGACCTAACCGGCCCATTAGGTGCTGCCGCCTGCGGCGGAAATGGGAACCGGTAAACAGTAAGGGCGTGGCGGTATTGTTCGTTTGGAGCTGGAGGAGTGAGCAGGGCGGAAGAATAAATCACGGACCGAAGATCCAGTCTCTCTGGAAAGTCGCGTGTCGCGGAATCTGGAGGAACCGACACTCGAAAAGTACTTTGCAAAATTAATACAGGGTTATTATGGTCTTGCATTAGGCGATGGATGGATAATTAATTAATTACCAGGTAGGATGCTGTCACGAGCATGGGACTGCTATGGTAGAAATTATTCAAATGTCTGTGGTTTGGAAAATTAAGAGAGAAAAACACCCCAACTACCGATGTGTGGTCTGCAAACATCACTGAACTATTCTTTCAAGCAGTGAAATATAGTGAAATAGCAGTGCAATTATTCGTGAAATATGGTGGAATACAACATCACTTTCTGAGTACTGAATAGACGACATTCCGGGTAGAGTCCTTTCCAAGGACGTATCCACATCGTGCTTGTTGATGGGTTGTTATGAAGTCTCCATGACTTGTTCCTATAAGAACGAATTATGCAAAATACTCCTATAAGAGTATTTTGCACAAAGTAGCATGCTTATTACGGATTGATGACACAAGCATCTCGTGGCACACTTCCAGATACGGAGATTATTATTTATGATTTGGTGTGTTAAACAATGCGATCTGCTGATAACATAACATTGCAATCGTTATCGTTAACATAGGTATCCATATAGTAGGTGTCTCCAAAATTATGCCAACACATGCACTGATGAGTGCATCAGTGGAGGTTGAAGAGGCTCAAATGGAGCTTGAAGGACTGAAACGATATTTTAATTGGCATGCTTCCATGGCTTTCTACATTTTACTGTACTCGTTTCGACATCTCACACCTCACGAAAAAAACATTATTGCTGCTTTCTAGGCACAGCTTTCAAACACTGCTTTCAAGGCACAACTTGCTTACAGTAGCCGAAAATGGCACCATGGTATCTTGAAATTGCACCGAATATTTGACATGCCGTGGCCGGCCCGAGCTGGGTACGGGCCATATCCAGAGTAAAATTGATGGGCCCGGGTAGAGTTCGGGCCCCAATTGGGGGGTCCAGGTAGAGCTCGGACCTCAATTGACGGGTCCGGGCAGAGTTCGGGCCTCAATTGATGGGTCCGGGTAGAGCTCGGGCCCCAATTGGGGGCTCCAGGTAGAGCTCGGACCTCAATTGACGGGTCCGGGTAGAGCTCGGGCCCCAATTGACGGGTCAGGGTAGCGCTCGGGCCCCAATTGACTGTTTCGGGTAGAGCTCAGGCCCCAATTGACAGGTCCGGGTAGAGCTCGGGCCCCAATTCATGGGTTCGGATGCAGCTAGAGCTTAGAAAATTGGACCCGTTTCAAACCACGGGCACATCGATTTTCCTCCACTTCAGTGAAGCCCTGGAGCTATCTTCAGCGAAATAACTTCATGTTGTGATACGTTGGTCGAGATAATTGTCCAGTTTTGGAAATAAAAAATGCTGACTGTCTTTAATTGTCCGTTTCTGACATACCCACCCTCCGACTACCCTACCAAGGAAATGTATTTTCCGTTGGGTTGCACTCCCAGTCAGCGCGTGCGAGAGAAACGCGGGTATCCACCGTTGTATTCTTTGTATTCACTTTTTTTAAACAAAGATAAATAGAGGCGGTTGCACCCAAGGTTAGCACCGCAACAGTTAAAATGCTGTTTACTTTCGAAAAAGAGACGAAACATTGATGTGGGTTTTTTGCACCGCTTGCGGGTAAAATCGTTGTAAACTTACTACGTTTTCAAAGAAGCCCATCTTGTGGTATGATCAGTGGCAGACGATGTACCTGCTTCCATTAGTCAACTACCCTTCTAAGTCAATATTGTTGGACTCACAAGGACTCACAACGGACCATTTTTGTAACGTCAAAAATTCGATGGCAGCTGAAATCATTCGGGAAAAGCCCATTATTAAGACCACTTTTTCACAAAGGTAGTTCTGGGAATATGACCTCGATTGGCGTGAAATGACATTGCTCTGTGAAATAGTTAACCCCGTCCTAAAAAGGTGCTCCGACCCCATCCATCCTGAGTGTGAGCGCGTGACCTCGACGGCCAGATGCGACTCCGCAGATTCGTAACTCGCACGACGATGCACTGTCGCAAAGTTGAGTGCGGTTTCTGAAAATGTTTCAAATTCAAACACCGACCACAATCAACTAGCCTAGGGAACACGAACACAGCATAACTGGCGATAAGCGCAATAAGCTCAGCACAGTCAGCAATCAATGAGTCGATAAGGCAACATAACAATAAATAGATAAACCACTACAGCTACGCGAGCATGCATGTACAGTCCATTTTACTTCTGCATCATATTGAACATATTCATTGTTACACTCTGCACACGTGAACACCGCACGGTGCGCGAGAATACATTCCGAGGTTTTGCCGCTCAAACATATCACTGCAGTCACGTCACCCACGAAGTGTCGATCGAAACAGTCACCTTGAAAAAAAAACGGCCGTCTCAACAGCTCGATAACGTTACTCGCGGGGAACCGAGAATATAGTTCTGCACATGGTGCACTATTGCAAGGACAAATTATACCGAACGACTCCCAAAATTATGGATGAACGCAGAAAAACATCATACATTCCAAGGGCCCAAGTGCGGGCAATAACAATTTCACAACCAACGTGCGTCCGTGGCGAGATATACAGCACGCCCCGCGGTCTAACCGACCTAGAGATGTCAACAGCACGCCCCGCGGTCTAACCCACCTAGAGATGTCAACAGCACGCCCCGCGGTCTAACCCACCTAGAGATGTCAACAGCACGCCCCGCGGTCTAACCCACCTAGAGATGTCAACAGCACGCCCCGCGGTCTAACCGACCTAGAGATGTCAACAGCACGCCCCGCGGTCTAACCGACCTAGAGATCTCAACAGCACGCCCCGCGGTCTAACCGACCTAGAGATCTCAACGTACCGCACACACAAATCCAACACGCATGAACCAGCCGGGAATTCCGCGGAAGCACTGAGAGTTAAGCATTGTTTTATTTCGCTATTTCGCAATTTCTCAGATCTCAGGGATGGGAAGAGTTGCTCCACATTTGTCCACTGCACATTGTCAATTACTCTGTGGAAGTTTGCAGCGTCGGACGTTATGTTAATCTAGTTACAAAATGCGTTACAATAATTACGTTATGCACAACCGAGACGTAACCCACGAACCGCGTAAGATCTCGGGGAAACCGTTGGCCACCACGCCGTGCACCGGACTGCCCGTGTGGACTGCTCGCCACCGCGACACTGACCCGGTGACGTCAGTGTCACCACGTCACCACGTCACCACGTCACCACGCCGGCAAATGTCACGCCACGAGTGATCCATCGACTCTGTCCAGTGACTTGCGCCTGCAGAACACACCACTGAGTTTCACTGCACCTTCACAATGCACTGAGAGGCTTCATCTGTGGAAGTGATGTCTTGTTTGGCCCCTCTTCCAGCGAATGTTGTGATGCTCTTCAGATGTTTTCTTCTGAAGCCAGTATCGACTTAATTTCTGAAAAAAAAACTACATTGAAGATATTTATGGGAGCATCTTGATGCACGTCTTTCGGGAAGCCCTGGCAAGCAATCACTATGGATGAAATTACAGCCATTCTAGGCAAGTTTCGTGATGACGTGATCGCCCAGGTACAAGGATCAAAAACAGAAAGATCATGCATGTTGAACAGAAGCGCAGCCAATGGATGGGAGCCGCCCCCATTCACTCTAGCAGCCAACATACACTGGGTCAGACATTCACTCTAGCAGCCGACATACACTGGATCAGACATTCACTCTAGCAGCCAACATACACTGGGTCAGACATTCACTCTAGCAGCCAACATACACTGGGTCAGACATTCACTCTAGCAGCCAACATACACTGGGTCAGACATTCACTCTAGCAGCCAACATACACTGGGTCAGACATTCACTCTAGCAGCCAACATACACTGGGTCAGACATTCACTCTAGCAGCCAACATACACTGGATCAGACATTCACTCTAGCAGCCAACATACACTGGGTCAGACATTCACTCTAGCAGCCAACATACACTGGATCAGACATTCACTCTAGCAGCCAACATACACTGGATCAGACATTCACTCTAGCAGCCAACATACACTGGATCAGACATTCACTCTAGCAGCCAACATACACTGGATCAGACATTCACTCTAGCAGCCGACATACACTGGATCAGACATTCACTCTAGCAGCCAACATACACTGGATCAGACATTCACTCTAGCAGCCGACATACACTGGATCAGACATTCACTCTAGCAGCCAACATACACTGGGTCAGACATTCACTCTAGCAGCCGACATACACTGGGTCAGACATTCACTCTAGCAGCCAACATACACTGGGTCAGACATTCACTCTAGCAGCCGACATACACTGGGTCAGACATTCACTCTAGCAGCCAACATACACTAGGTCAGACATTCACTCTAGCAGCCAACATACACTGGGTCAGACATTCACTCTAGCAGCCAACATACACTGGATCAGACATTCACTCTAGCAGCCAACATACACTGGGTCAGACATTCACTCTAGCAGCCAACATACACTGGATCAGACATTCACTCTAGCAGCCAACATACACTGGGTCAGACATTCACTCTAGCAGCCAACATACACTGGATCAGACATTCACTCTAGCAGCCAACATACACTGGGTCAGACATTCACTCTAGCAGCCAACATACACTGGGTCAGACATTCACTCTAGCAGCCAACATACACTGGGTCAGACATTCACTCTAGCAGCCAACATACACTGGGTCAGACATTCACTCTAGCAGCCAACATACACTGGATCAGACATTCACTCTAGCAGCCAACATACACTGGGTCAGACATTCACTCTAGCAGCCAACATACACTGGGTCAGACATTCACTCTAGCAGCCAACATACACTGGGTCAGACATTCACTCTAGCAGCCAACATACACTGGGTCAGACATTCACTCTAGCAGCCAACATACACTGGGTCAGACATTCACTCTAGCAGCCAACATACACTGGGTCAGACATTCACTCTAGCAGCCAACATACACTGGGTCAGACATTCACTCTAGCAGCCAACATACACTGGGTCAGACATTCACTCTAGCAGCCAACATACACTGGGTCAGACATTCACTCAAAGACATATCTAGCAGCCAACATACACTGGGTCAGACATTCACTCTAGCAGCCAACATACACTGGGTCAGACATTCACTCTAGCAGCCAACATACACTGGGTCAGACATTCACTCTAGCAGCCAACATACACTGGGTCAGACATTCACTCTAGCAGCCAACATACACTGGGTCAGACATTCACTCTAGCAGCCAACATACACTGGGTCAGACATTCACTCTAGCAGCCAACATACACTGGGTCAGACATTCACTCTAGCAGCCAACATACACTGGGTCAGACATTCACTCTAGCAGCCAACATACACTGGGTCAGACATTCACTCTAGCAGCCAACATACACTGGGTCAGACATTCACTCTAGCAGCCAACATACACTGGGTCAGACATTCACTCTAGCAGCCAACATACACTGGGTCAGACATTCACTCTAGCAGCCAACATACACTGGGTCAGACATTCACTCTAGCAGCCAACATACACTGGGTCAGACATTCACTCTAGCAGCCAACATACACTGGGTCAGACATTCACTCTAGCAGCCAACATACACTGGGTCAGACATTCACTCTAGCAGCCAACATACACTGGGTCAGACATTCACTCTAGCAGCCAACATACACTGGGTCAGACATTCACTCTAGCAGCCAACATACACTGGGTCAGACATTCACTCTAGCAGCCAACATACACTGGGTCAGACATTCACTCTAGCAGCCAACATACACTGGGTCAGACATTCACTCTAGCAGCCAACATACACTGGGTCAGACATTCACTCTAGCAGCCAACATACACTGGGTCAGACATTCACTCTAGCAGCCAACATACACTGGGTCAGACATTCACTCTAGCAGCCAACATACACTGGGTCAGACATTCACTCTAGCAGCCAACATACACTGGGTCAGACATTCACTCTAGCAGCCAACATACACTGGGTCAGACATTCACTCTAGCAGCCAACATACACTGGGTCAGACATTCACTCTAGCAGCCAACATACACTGGGTCAGACATTCACTCTAGCAGCCAACATACACTGGGTCAGACATTCACTCTAGCAGCCAACATACACTGGGTCAGACATTCACTCTAGCAGCCAACATACACTGGGTCAGACATTCACTCTAGCAGCCAACATACACTGGGTCAGACATTCACTCTAGCAGCCAACATACACTGGGTCAGACATTCACTCTAGCAGCCAACATACACTGGGTCAGACATTCACTCTAGCAGCCAACATACACTGGGTCAGACATTCACTCTAGCAGCCAACATACACTGGGTCAGACATTCACTCTAGCAGCCAACATACACTGGGTCAGACATTCACTCTAGCAGCCAACATACACTGGGTCAGACATTCACTCTAGCAGCCAACATACACTGGGTCAGACATTCACTCTAGCAGCCAACATACACTGGGTCAGACATTCACTCTAGCAGCCAACATACACTGGGTCAGACATTCACTCTAGCAGCCAACATACACTGGGTCAGACATTCACTCTAGCAGCCAACATACACTGGGTCAGACATTCACTCTAGCAGCCAACATACACTGGGTCAGACATTCACTCTAGCAGCCAACATACACTGGGTCAGACATTCACTCTAGCAGCCAACATACACTGGGTCAGACATTCACTCTAGCAGCCAACATACACTGGGTCAGACATTCACTCTAGCAGCCAACATACACTGGGTCAGACATTCACTCTAGCAGCCAACATACACTGGGTCAGACATTCACTCTAGCAGCCAACATACACTGGGTCAGACATTCACTCTAGCAGCCAACATACACTGGGTCAGACATTCACTCTAGCAGCCAACATACACTGGGTCAGACATTCACTCTAGCAGCCAACATACACTGGGTCAGACATTCACTCTAGCAGCCAACATACACTGGGTCAGACATTCACTCTAGCAGCCAACATACACTGGGTCAGACATTCACTCTAGCAGCCAACATACACTGGGTCAGACATTCACTCTAGCAGCCAACATACACTGGGTCAGACATTCACTCTAGCAGCCAACATACACTGGGTCAGACATTCACTCTAGCAGCCAACATACACTGGGTCAGACATTCACTCTAGCAGCCAACATACACTGGGTCAGACATTCACTCTAGCAGCCAACATACACTGGGTCAGACATTCACTCTAGCAGCCAACATACACTGGGTCAGACATTCACTCTAGCAGCCAACATACACTGGGTCAGACATTCACTCTAGCAGCCAACATACACTGGGTCAGACATTCACTCTAGCAGCCAACATACACTGGGTCAGACATTCACTCTAGCAGCCAACATACACTGGGTCAGACATTCACTCTAGCAGCCAACATACACTGGGTCAGACATTCACTCTAGCAGCCAACATACACTGGGTCAGACATTCACTCTAGCAGCCAACATACACTGGGTCAGACATTCACTCTAGCAGCCAACATACACTGGGTCAGACATTCACTCTAGCAGCCAACATACACTGGGTCAGACATTCACTCTAGCAGCCAACATACACTGGGTCAGACATTCACTCTAGCAGCCAACATACACTGGGTCAGACATTCACTCTAGCAGCCAACATACACTGGGTCAGACATTCACTCTAGCAGCCAACATACACTGGGTCAGACATTCACTCTAGCAGCCAACATACACTGGGTCAGACATTCACTCTAGCAGCCAACATACACTGGGTCAGACATTCACTCTAGCAGCCAACATACACTGGGTCAGACATTCACTCTAGCAGCCAACATACACTGGGTCAGACATTCACTCTAGCAGCCAACATACACTGGGTCAGACATTCACTCTAGCAGCCAACATACACTGGGTCAGACATTCACTCTAGCAGCCAACATACACTGGGTCAGACATTCACTCTAGCAGCCAACATACACTGGGTCAGACATTCACTCTAGCAGCCAACATACACTGGGTCAGACATTCACTCTAGCAGCCAACATACACTGGGTCAGACATTCACTCTAGCAGCCAACATACACTGGGTCAGACATTCACTCTAGCAGCCAACATACACTGGGTCAGACATTCACTCTAGCAGCCAACATACACTGGGTCAGACATTCACTCTAGCAGCCAACATACACTGGGTCAGACATTCACTCTAGCAGCCAACATACACTGGGTCAGACATTCACTCTAGCAGCCAACATACACTGGGTCAGACATTCACTCTAGCAGCCAACATACACTGGGTCAGACATTCACTCTAGCAGCCAACATACACTGGGTCAGACATTCACTCTAGCAGCCAACATACACTGGGTCAGACATTCACTCTAGCAGCCAACATACACTGGGTCAGACATTCACTCTAGCAGCCAACATACACTGGGTCAGACATTCACTCTAGCAGCCAACATACACTGGGTCAGACATTCACTCTAGCAGCCAACATACACTGGGTCAGACATTCACTCTAGCAGCCAACATACACTGGGTCAGACATTCACTCTAGCAGCCAACATACACTGGGTCAGACATTCACTCTAGCAGCCAACATACACTGGGTCAGACATTCACTCTAGCAGCCAACATACACTGGGTCAGACATTCACTCTAGCAGCCAACATACACTGGGTCAGACATTCACTCTAGCAGCCAACATACACTGGGTCAGACATTCACTCTAGCAGCCAACATACACTGGATCAGACATTCACTCTAGCAGCCAACATACACTGGATCAGACATTCACTCTAGCAGCCAACATACACTGGATCAGACATTCACTCTAGCAGCCAACATACACTGGGTCAGACAT
>JAOTOM010001877.1:0-82814 GCA_034440615.1 Ashinkailepas kermadecensis | reverse complement strand
GGTAATCAGGTAACATCAAGCTTATAGTACGATGGATTGACTGCTAAAGACAAATATAGTTTGCATATCCACAATTTCAATGAAAACTGGATTGTTGTTGACTGGACTGGATTGTGTGCAAGTTTTGCGGGATTTGTTACTGAAATTGAGTAGGATGAATCCAGTTCAAGCTCCATATGCATGTGCTTCTGCCATTGGTCATGTGTGCAAGTATCATTATGACAATGCAATTGTTATCTATTGGCTTTGCAGATTTTTTCTAAACAATTTTGGTTTCAAATGAATCAGCAGCAGCTAATCTCGACATTTTATGGATGTGTAAGTCGTTCTTGCAAAGTGGAAGGAAATCCAACTCTATTTGTTTTTTCACAAAATGTTCGGCCTTTAAAAAGCATAAGGTGGAGAGTCAATCCAATTATCCAATTCAAATCTGTTTCATTTCAGTACAAAATGTGCTGATTGGCGTCAACTAAGTTTTGTAAGTAGCATGGTGTTTTTTTTTTTCTTTTTTTTCCTTTTAACTTTCTTTTCTCAGCATAAAAATAGCATAGGCTATTTGGGGGAAATAAACATTGAGGGCCAAGATCAACATTCGTGTGGGCCATGGACCCCAAAAAAGGATACAAATAGACGCCCCTGGATTTAAATGTATCAATATTAGAACCGAAAAATTAAGCAATATATGATGCCTTTTCAAATCTTTCTAAATCGAACAACCGAACCCAACCTAACCGAACCTAATGTCAGCTGTTTTTTGAAGGAAAAATTCCGATTTTATTTCATTTTTTGAAAATGTTTGAATTTTTCCAAGTTCTAACAACCAAAACTTCAGCCTAACCCAGCCAAACCGGTATTATTGTGCTTTAAGGTGGTAACAAGACAAGTTTGTACACACATTTCGGTTTCCACATAGCAAACAAATGGGTTAGGTTTGGTTAAATTAGGTTAGTTTAGGCTTTTCAAATTGAAAGTCTTTCAAAATTTTCCAAAATGTTTCCACAAATTACGAATTATTTGGGTAATTTTTGCAGTTTAAGGTGTTCTTTTTTCTTTTTTGCTAATTTTCTGCAGAATACCATGTTTATGAAGGTGATCAAGATGATTGGACCCACTTATTTTCAGTGCAAATGCTTATTTTTGAGGTTGTGTGCAAAATAATGCCAAGAAGGGCTTTGAGTTCGGTAACATCATTTATATTCAACAGCAACTTAATGATAGGTTAGGTTTGGCTGTGTTAGGTTCTATAAACTTTGAAAAATTGAACATTGTAAAATGCTTTAACTGTCTCATGCGCAGTGAAATTGGGAAACACGCCTGATGCTACCAATTTCTTGAATGTGAGAGAAAAAAAGAACTATGACGTCACGAAAGCTTGAAGGCGAACTTTGTTGTACCTTCTAAGGTAATAGTGGGTGACACATTTAATGCGGGCCAGACACTGGTCTTGTTTGACTATAGGATTTGTTTGGGAAGTCATGTGTGGCCATAGCTTAATACCTATTGTTTTTCAGGAATATCGATTATAATGAGGTGTCTATATGGCTTCTGCTGACTTTTTCTCTCATGTTTTCGTAGGCTGGCAGATTGGCTCACACTTTTATTTTGTTGGTTCAGTTTGAGATTGGGTTGCCCCATAATTGGGCATGTAGGTAGGTAGGTACCTTGGTAAATATCAAGCTGATGGTGTGATGGGTAGGTGCTAAATATAATTCTAGTTTGTATATCCACAATCTCAATGATAACCATGATTTGCATGCAAGTTTGACAATGACTGGAAATTGAGAATGGAATTAATTTGGAATTAATGTGGTTTTGCCATTGGTGGTGTGTACAAACATCAGTATGACCCTGCAATTGTTGTTTAGTCGCTTAGCAGATTTTCTTTCAGACAATCTGGTTTAAAATGCATCAGCATCACTAATCTCGACATTTTATGATGTAAGCTGTACTTCCACAGTGGAGGGAATTCCAGCTATTTTGTTTGTTTTTGCACACAATTTTACATTTTTCAGCAAAAGGTGGAGGAGTCAGTCCACTATCTAATCCAAATCTGTTCCTTTTAGTACAAATGTGCTGGTTAACATCAATGTTTCTACTTAGCATGGTGTTTTTCATGTTTTCCCTTTAGCTTTCTTATCAGCATAAAATAGCATAGGTTATTGGGGGCCCAAATCAACATTGGGGGGGGTCAAGATCAACACCGGTGGGGCCATGGTCCCCACAAAAAAGGATACAAATCGACGCCCCTGGTAGTAACCGAACCAACTAGGAGGCATAAACCCATTTGTTTAAGATCTTCTTAAACACATTTCAGCTGGGTACATTTTGTGGAAGAAACATGGAAACCACGCTGATATGAATGGTATCCTGGTCCAAATGAATGTCGGTGGTGCACTTCTAAATAGCGTCCTTCAGGAAAAATGATTTTTCTAGACAATGTAAGATTAGGCACAACTGATATAACATTTTACACCATTGCCTATCAGTTTTAGCCGGGGCAGTGGCCGCCTCACAGCCACGGCAGTGGCCGTCTCACAAGTGCGGCAGTGGTTACATCACAGCCGTCACAGTAGGTTGGTCCGGTTTGCACACTTTTGCCAAAATCGATAGCAGCTTCCCTCATTTTATGCATTTTTGGCCGCTGAACACGATGGAAGCACCAAAAATGCAAATTTCTCAGATCTTGTGATGTCCCCGGCCACTTGAAGATTTTGGCTGGGACCAAATTTTGGACATTTCTGCATCTCATAAGCTGACTGGTGGAAAATGAGTTCGCTTGAGCATTACATCGTCGAGGCAATTCATTTTCGATCATTTGGCAGTGTTTCCAAGATTCTAGCTGTCTTATTACCTCAGATTTCGTCTTCTGAAGTATGGAAGGTTCGAGCGGTTCCCTGGGCTGCCAAGAGATGGCAGGCCTAGCGAGCCCGGCTGCCTTCCAAATGCCTTATGACGGACGCGTTTGTACCTTCCACCAAGCGTGGTTTGGCGTCTGGATGCACTGGTACCGTCTCAACTAACTTGTCGGTTATGTTTTATGTAAATTAGAAATGCAAATACACAAAAATGGTAACGGATTCTATAGTGAAATAATCGCACATATTGGTTGAAAAGAGGTGGTACTGCGCAGAACATGCCCTGCGAGGCCTGGCCTGAATCGCAACAAGGTAATCAACATGAAACCAGTGTCACCCCCTCATATCTGTATGTATTTTGTCAAAGGTGTATTCTATGTATTCCGTCAGATCATCTGTCATCACCATTCCGCCGCCGCCACCGGGGCACGCCACAACAGCCTGCCGCGCTGAGACTCGCCGCAGCGGCGCTCACTCACTCACTGGCCCGGAACCGGCGACGGAAGGCCACCTTATTCGGGATATAGCCGTCCTGGCGGTCCCTGCCGGTGACAGCCGCCGCCGACTCCGTAGTCAGCTTTACACTTCGCTCCGTCGCCTGCGTGTGGCAGGGAATGCCAGTTCGCAGAGGCTCGTCCAGCAGACGCGCCAGCTCATCGCCGCCAAGTGGGCGGGTCAGGGTGGCTCGATATCTGCCTGGTGGTGCTAGGTAGATCCACCAAATCCATGAAGTTGCTGGCCCGGATATTTATTTCCGGGCATTTGTAAGCCCGGACTGGCTGCCCAGGCTGCCGGCGCTGACGGGCCTCACCGATCAGCTGGATAGCTCGGGCCCGATCTCTCGGCGTTCGTCCCGAGCATGCCGAGGACGACGGCCTCAGGGTGCGCCATCATGGCGTTCCCGCAGAGTCTCCTCTGCACTTCGGCCAGATCATCGCCGGTCATGTGGCGGCGCCGCCGCTCGAGCTAGTCGTACAGGTGGCGCGGCGCCTCCACCAGGTCCGGCCGGTGTCTGATTGCCAGCACTGTTGGGATGTAAACGCCCACAACGTACAATGCAAGCGTCTGCAGCTCGGCACTGTGGCTCTGTTGGGCCATGTAGACACGCAACAGTCTGCTCTGTGCGATGTGCCACCGCGCCATACTCAGGTGGCCGTGAACTCGCAGCGCTACTTCGCTTCCATCGCCCGAAGTCACACACTGGGCGCACTGCACTAGCAGGCGCAGATCTGAGCTCAGATTGCGTCTGACATCATCTGACAGCGGCGGCAGCTCAGCCGTTGTCAGGCGCTGGAACCGAGCAACAGGCAACTGGTGCACCGGGCCCGACAGCAGCTTGCCGATGGGACCCGAGAAGCTGGAGGGA
Organism: Ashinkailepas kermadecensis; assembly: GCA_034440615.1. NCBI lineage: Eukaryota > Metazoa > Arthropoda > Thecostraca > Neolepadidae > Ashinkailepas > Ashinkailepas kermadecensis. Next base: position 78,593 of record JAOTOM010001877.1, on the reverse strand, counting down.
CTGGTGGTTGGCCCATCGAGCCTCTTGAAGAGGTCTCTGTAGGGCAGCTCGGCCTGATGGAGGAGGCAGACCGCTCGGGTCAGCGGCCGGCCTAGCAGCTTTTCGAATTGGGCCATCCAGCCGCCTTGCCGGCCCACCACCTCGTTAGTCCCATCGCCTCCCACCGCATGGATGACAGTGGCCTGTATGCCGCGCTCAACCAGAAAGCGCAGCAGCTGTCGGGCGATAGCCGCTCCGGTGTGCCGCGCTTCGCAGTTAAAGTGCCCGACAAATACATCGCCCGGGTGGGCGTTCACGGATATGTTGTGAACCTTTTCGTGTCGGGTCCCTGCCTTCCGGGCCGTGTCGGTTCTGCCATCGCAAAATATGGTCGTGCAGCCAGCGGCAGCGGCTCCTACCTCTCGAACTTTTTGCGTTCTGCTCTTTTCTAGCTCTCGTTGGGTTTTTGACCGACTGATGGCTGCGCCTCCAGCAGACACTGTGTACGCATTTATGAGCTTAGATGCCTTCCGAGAACTCACATCGCACGCATCAGCAGCCTCAGACAAAAGTGAGAGAGGTGGAACCTCCACGCGTCTACTTTTTTGGCCTGCGCGGTGGCTGATACTCGGGAGCACTGTCACTGTCGTCAGAGGAGGAACTGCCACCGTTTGAACAGTCACGGCCTGAGACGCCGACAGCCGGCCTAGTCAGCGTAGTGCCACCGGGCGAGGATCCAGTAGCTGCCGGGGTCACGGACGGTCCGGCTGCTGCAGCAGCGGTGACCGAGGAGCCAGGGACGGCGCAAGGAGCGCCAGAGTGGACGGCGGCGTTGCTGGACCGGCCTGAGACAGAGCACAGGGAATCGTTTCATGAGGGAGGTAATTTGGATGAAACGCTGTAAGGACACGCAGTAGGACACGATGATCTTTCGATGCAGTACACGGGTGAGCTGCTGGGACAAACGTTCAATACCTAGCATGGTGCAATAGCAGAGGACAGGTTATCAATGAGAGTATGTACACCTTAGATGTTATGAATGGTTTGACTGCATTGGGGAATAATGATATGGACCAGAGACAGCAACGGAGGACTGGATGTCAAGAACTGCGCCCATCAGGACGGTGGCAGATGAGGACTCACCAGCGCCCGCGGCCATGCGGAGCGCGCTAGGGCACGAGCACTGTCTCGCCGAAATCCCTAAGGTGCCAGCTGCCGACGGCTCGGGAACGGTGCCAGCGGTTGTGCCGGACTGACCTGAGACGGAGAACAGGAAATTATTATATTAGGAAAGTAGTAGCTTTGATGAATGAAGGCGGGGTATAGAGACAAGCAATACCACTGGCTTACCAATCTTTTCATAGACGAGGGAGTGGATAAACGTGATCAATACACTGTAAGTGAGGAACGAAAAATATAAGATTAGGCCAGAGGAGCGGGTTTCAAATGGCTATTGGACTGTAAGTGAGGGGAATGACACGGACCTGAGTCACTAGCAACGAAGGACTGGATGCCAGGAGCTGCACCTGTGAGGACGGCGGCGGGGGTGGCAGCAGCGCCAGCTACCTGGGCAGCGCGAGTCGTACGATGGTCCCCGGACGGCACGGCGCCATCCCTGAGCGCCAGAGACGCCGAGCGACGGGCCGCTGAGGGGCCGCCAGCAGCGGCGGCAGCAGTGCAGACGGTTTCAGGTGCCACAGCTGGGCGGGTCGCAGGGGCAGCCGTCTCGACTTGAGCGCGAGCACGGCTCGCCCTCGCCGTGGCTGCCGTGGCTGCAGCGGTAGCGGAAGCTGCCCTCGCCGCGCCCCCCCCGCACCTGCCGCGCCTGCCGCTCCTCCCGCCTTTGCTAGCGCGCGGTGGTCTCGGCGTCGAGGCCCCCGATGTGGAGGAGCCTGGGACCGCGCTGGTCCGCCAAGAACGCGCGGTCCTTAGGCAGCTCTGGCTGGTGGGTCCTGCTGGCGATGTCAAAAAGCTTGTCCATGTCCGAAACCACGACCTTGACGAGGCGTGCTCGTGCTGCTTGTTGGCTTTTGCCAGATTTTTTTTCTTGATGGCGTCCTTCCTGCTCCAAAGGCTTCTTACGGCCTCTATGACGCGAGTACGATCACGAACGGGGAGGGATGCCCGCTTCCAAAGGTGTAGGATCTCTTCTACAACTGCCTCCATGCATTCTCCATGGACACCTGACGTTTGTCGACGACCGTTGCCGCTTGCATGCGCTCGATGCGGATCATTTGCAGGCGGCCAATCACATCCCCTTTTGTTGGGAGCTGGGTTCCTGGCAACCGTCGTGGCAAAATGCCGAATTGAGGATGTGGTGTCTTCATTTTCTTTCGAAATATCTGGCCTTCCGTGGCTAATACCTAATGCCTGCTGGACAACACAGGACGAAGCGTTGGTTACCTATTCCTAATATCCTTGCTTTTTTGTTTTGTTTACATTCGAATTCGTCAATAGCTATTGCGCAAAGATTGTCACAAAACAGCTGAATTTCCGGCGAAAACTTCCTCGCGTCCCTCAGTTGTGTACGTGGAAGGCAGCCGGGCTCGCTAGGCCTGCCATCTCTTGGCAGCCCAGGGAACCGCTGGAAACTTCCATACTTCAGAAGACGAAATATGAGGTAATAAGACAGCTAGAATCTTGGGAACGGTGCCAAATGATTGAAAATGGATTGCCTCGACGATGTAATGCTCAAGCGGATTCATTTTTTCCACCAGTCCGCTTATGAGATGCAAAAATGTCCAATATTTGGTCCCAGCCAAATCTTCAAGTTGCCGGGGCCATCAAAAGATGTGAGAAATTTGCATTTCTGATGCTTCCATCGTGTTCAGCGGCCCAAAATGCATAAAATGAGGGGGAGCTGCTATCGATTTTGTGAAAAAGTGTGCAAACCGGACCAACCTACCGTCACAGTGGCCACCTGACAGGTGCGGCAGCGGTTGCCGCACAGCCATGACAGCGACCACCTCACAGTCCTGACAACGGCCGCCTCACAGCCGTGACAGCGGCCTCCTCACAGTCCTGACAACGGCCGCCTCACAGCACCAGCAGAGGCCACCTCACAGTCCTGACAACGGCCGCCTCACAGTCGTGACAGCGGCCACCTCACGGTCCTGACAACGGCCGCCTCACAGCCGTGACAGCGGCCACCTCACAGTCCTGACAACGGCCGCCTCACAGCAGTGACAGCGGCCGCCTTACAGCCACAGCAGAGGCCACCTCACAGCCGTGACAGCGGCCACCTCACAGCCGTGACAGCGGCCGCCTCACAGCACCAGCAGAGGCCACCTCACAGTCCTGACAACGGCCGCCTCACAGCCATGACAGCGGCCGCCTCACAGTCCTGACAACGGCCGCCTCACAGTCCTGACAACGGCCGCCTCACAGCCGTGACAGCGGCCGCCTCACAGCCGTGACAGCGGCCGCCTCACAGCACCAGCAGAGGCCACCTCACAGTCCTGACAACGACCGCCTCACAGCCAGGACAGCGGCCGCCTCACAGTCCTGACAACGGCCGCCTCACAGCCGTGACAGCGGTCACCTCACAGTCCTGACAACGGCCGCCTCACAGCCGTGACAGCGGCCGCCTTACAGCCACAGCAGAGGCCACCTCACAGCCGTGACAGCGGCCGCCTCACAGCACCAGCAGAGGCCACCTCACAGCCACAGCAGAGGCCGCCTCACAGCCGTGACAGCGGCCGCCTCACAGGTACGGCAGTGGCCGCCTCAAGTAGTCATCACAAGCATCACAAGTAGTCACTACTACTTCGCCATATCTTGAAAGACGTAAACTATGCTAAGCTCTAAAGATCCCTCGACGACTTGTGGTGGGAGATCACAGTTCCTTCCATCGCCTCCCCCCCCCCCCATGCTTGTGAGGATAAAGTTGTTCAAGCGAGGGTTTCTTTGCAGCACTCTTTATGTGATAGTCTGTGTGTGCCACGCCACAGGCCCACGTCAGGGGCGTTCCGCCGAACAATCAACTGATGTGAGACGTTTTGGTGGTCAGCACGTGGTTTGTGCCAAACATGGCTATATATGCGCTTGCCATACTTTCAACCACGCCCTCGGCGAGATAAGCCAGTGCCCAGAGATAAGCCATATGCATCACCAGCGCCGAGACTTGCACTGCGAGCGCAGCAGTTTCTTCAGGACGTGGTAAGCGGCGCGGACGGACCCTGACGGCACGGTGTTGAGGGTCAACCCGGTAATGTGCAGGCGAGACGCAGCTGCCAGTGCAGTGCCGACGACGCTCTAGGTCGGCGACTCCTGGATGGCGCGCAGGTCACTGACTATGCGGACGTTGTCAATCTTGTAGGATCACTTCTTGTTATTGTTGTACTTTGGAGCAACCTAGCGAATCCATGTTCATAGTTCGGTTCTTGCAGTGCGGAGTCAGTATCAACATGAAGGCCGATATCCCTTAGCTTGATAAAAGAGAAAAGGGTTCACACAAAACGCAATGCATGCGGGGACTTTAGTAATAGGCGACAGTGGGGTAACTGAGATCAACGCTAATAACGCGAATTAGAAGTGGAATATTTGGTTGGCTATAAGATATCAAGATATTGCGCCAACGACCCAAATCTTGCACCATGTTATTGTCCCACTCAGTTGAACATGGAAGAATATGCAATCGATAGTGATCAGAAAAGGGGTGTGTACATATACCACCAGATTAGTGACTGCCAGGGTTGGAAAAATAGGATATTCCTGTATTTGTGGCATCCAGAACATCATTCTCTTGAGGAAATCTTCCTCATTGTTTTTCACTTGGAGGTTCAATGGTGCTGTTAGACAATGAACTGCTCTGTGATGTGCTCAAGATTCACTGGAAAGTGTAGGCCGATATTCCGATGTCATCGACTGGAATAGCAATATCCTCTCCATATTCAATTACCGATACATTTTCCTCTCCACATCCAGGATTACAAAGCACAAATCCAACCGTGGTGACTGCTGACATGTACTCTGTCCAATCAGGATTGCAAAAATGTTCCTGTACTGGATGTTTGTCATCCAGAAAAATATCCTCCATGAAAAAGCATGGTCGTTTCGGCCAAAAGATTGGAGATGTTTGAGAATGACTGCAAACTTCCTCCTGTTTTATAAACATGCCCAAACTGACTGGACAAATACAAAAAGGAGTTTATGGTTCAAAAAGACAAAATTGCAACTTTGGAATGGAATGCCAAACATTGTGCTCTCGAAATGCAGCAGTAAAAACAGATTGAGCCATGTTCAACATCCCTTGCTTTGAAACTAAAGAATTCCACCTGAACTTTGGCGTACAGCATCAAACATGCTACATATGTACAAATATGTTACAGCTGATGACAGATCTATTGAAGGGAAATGTATTATCCAAACTTTACTCGTTTTCAGTTTTTGCCATATGTTGAACCAAGTTGAAAAGTACATATTATTCTGGTTATATCTAGCATAGTTCCAGACAAAAAACAAAGAAATAATGGTGCATATACAGGGATATTTGGCAAAAAGGATGCTTGAACCAAGCATCATTTTTTGCAGGCATAACACAACACATATGTACATGTTCCATAATGTTTCTACAGTGCCCAAAAATCATGGCACAATTATTATAGTTTCAAATCTGGCATAACAACATGCATGCATTCACTTTGCACTAGATTGGGATGCCGAAGGCAGATATCCTGACCAGAGTAGAAAAACACCATCTATCCAAGATATATCCTATTCTAGATATATGGATGGAACCCATCCAAAGGAAAGTACCAGCATTGTGCTGCAATCTTCATGCATATTAGCATTGTAGCTTATTCTTTAACAAAACGTTGGAGATGGCTCATCAAATTTTGGTATGGCAAGCTGGATAGCAAAGAAAAGCAAAGCAAGAAGACCAATTATCAGCACCAGTTCTATATTTCAATGTTCTTCCATATATCCTTACCTAAACCTTTTCCACTTGCCATCTTCAGAACTTCAGTAATTTGCAGGTTGAACTGCATGCAAGAAGTGCTAATCAGTAATCAGATGTTTTCATCTGTAAAAGACATAAAGCCATAAAAGATCAGTGCAACTGTGAGCCACAAGGGCCCTTCTTGGTTGCACTCTGTACACTGAACCAGTTTTCCACCAAATGCGCCAATCAACTCTCCCTGGAATACAGAAAAACAAGCCCCCTATTCTGATAATGATTGTCTATGCTGTTTTTAAAGATGTTCAATGTGTTGCTACTGACAATAGTTTCTGGCAGCTGGCTCCAGTGTTCTACTACCCTGTTGGTGAAGAAAGACGGTCTTAACCTTGTCCTGCTGTGATTAACTTTAATTTTGAATTGATGACCTCTAATTGCATCATTTCTGTTAAATTCAAACAGTTCCCTGAGATAACCCTGTTCCTGACCATGAACAAATTTAAAGACCTCGATGAGATCTCCTCTCAGCCTTCTATATCTAAGTGAAAACATTCAGTTTCTTCAATCTTTCCTCCTATGGCAGATTGCCTATGCCATTCACCATTTTCGTTGCCCTCTTTTGTACTCTCTCTAAAATCCAACAATCTTTTTCATAACTAGGGGACCAAGCTTGGACACAGTATTCCAAATGTGGCCTGACATATGCACAGTAAAGCTTCCTGATGACTTCCTCAGTTTTGTATGATACATTCTATTTATTGCCCCAAGCATTCTTAATGCCTTCTTCCTGGCTTCTTTGGTCTGTTATGATGCCCCCAATTTTGTGTTCAAAATAACACCTAAGTCCTTCTTCCGCTGAGTCACAGATAGTACTTGGCCATCCATCAAGTACGGAGCCTTGACATGCTGCCTACCTACATGCATGATTTTGCACTTATCAAAATTAAATTTCATTTGCCATTTTTCGGACCACTTCACAAGCTCGTCTAAGTCTTTCTGCAGCAAGACCTGATCATTGTGCCCTGTTATTGCCCTAAAGACCTTCAAATCATCCGCAAATTTCAAAACCTTACTGCTTAGGCCACTTTCAATGTTATTTACAAACACAATGAACAATAGTGGTCCCAGTACTGACCCCTGGGGGACTCCACTAAGAACATTTTGCCATGATGACTTCGTACCATTTAGCATCACTCTCTGCTGTCTATCTGAAAGCCACAACTCTATCCATTTTAGGATGTTACCTGCAATACCATGGACCTGAAGCTGCATCATTAACCGTTTATGAGGTACCTTGTCAAAGGCTTTGCTAAAGTCAAGATATGCTACATCAACCTGATTTCCCTGATCAAATTGTTCTGTAGCAAAATTAAAAAAGTCCGAGAGATTTGTGAGACACGATCGCCCTTTTCTAAACCCATGTTGAGTATCTTGAATCAATCTGTTTCCTTCCAGAAAATTAACTATTATATCCTTGATAATTGATTCAAGTACCTTGCAGACTAGGGATGTGAGGCTTACTGGCCTATGGTTTTCAACTTTCCCTCTTTCTCCTTTCTTGAAAATAGGAACTACATTTGCCCTTTTCCAATCTGTTGGAATTTCATTTTGTGAAACTGATCTACAAAATATTATACTAAGTGGAATTGCCAGTTCCTTTTCAGTTTCCCGCAATACCCTAGCATAAATTCCATCAGGTCCTGCTGCCTTATTTGGCTTTATTTTCCTGATATAATTCAAAACAACATCACTATCAATGAAATCAACATCATGCCACTGATCACCTGTCACTGAGCTGTGGTTCACGGTTGGCAGATTAATCACATCCTCCAACGTAAACACTGATTTAAACTGCTTGCTCAGTTCCTCAACCATCTCACCATCCTCACTCAACATAATCCCATTTACTTCCAGTGGACCTATGGTGCTTGAAACTTTACTTAGCTTGTAGAAACTAAAGAACTTTTTACTGTCCCCATTACAGTTCCTAGCAAAATCCAATTCTTTTGCTCGCTTCGATGCTCTGGTTTTCTGCTTCACAGCGTCTCTAGCGTTTTGATACAACCTTAGATTTACTATATTTGAAGCTTCCGTAAATACTCTAAATTGCATCTTTCTTAACCTTAATTGCTTATGTCACATCTGGTGTAAACCATGCTGGCTTTCATACCCTTCTTTTGCGCCTTTGCTTTTGGGGGACATGTATAATCTGAATTTCCTTCAAGTAAGATTTGAACTTTTCCCACATTTCACAGGCATTTAAATCGGAGAATTCTTCTTCCCATTTTATGGCACTTAAAGCCGCTCTCATGCAGTCAAAGTCTGCCCTGTTAAAATTTGGTTGGTTATTGGTTTTACGACACGTCAACCGTTGAGTCATATAGCGTCGCCAATCTCCACGCCGATTGGTCGCGGGGGAAGAGCAGCGACAGGTGAGACTCGAACCCACAATCTTTCGATTGTGAGACGAGCATCTTACCCCTAGACTACTCGTCCCCTGTTAAAATTTGGAGCCTTTGCCAAATTATCCTTAATTGTCCCTGCTACGTGTGCCTTGAATCTCACTATGTTATGGTCACTTCTTCCCAGAGTTTCTCCTACCGTCAAGTCTTGAACTAAATCACTTAAATCCGAGAATACAAGGCCCAAGAATGAGCCCTGCCTAGTTGGTTCTGTTACAAACTGGTGTAAGAACAGGTCCTCTTTAAGGTATTTCCTAAACATTTTACATGCTGGGGAGCCAACACCAACATTTTCATATCCTTTTAGATTAAAGTCACCAAGAATAAGGCATTTCCTCTGAAAGTTTCTACTGATATCCTGACAAATCACCTTATCGATCTCGAGTTGCTCAGAATGTGGCAAGGTTCCTGATCGGTACAAAGCTGTAAAGCAGGTGCATGTGTTCATCTGTAAAGCAGGTGTTGCATAGGATATCCTAGGCTTCGAGTTTTATTTTTATGAACTAAAAAGCATAAGTTAATCTTCTTGCCACAAAAGATGGTAAATTTATGACCAGGTATTTTTTAATTGTTGGAATTATTTTTTCCAATGGTTTATGAACATGGTTAACATGATGTGGCCACTCATTTTCCCTGAAAATGATTACTTTTTCAGTTGACAGGCAAAAGAACACCTAAAATTGGATTTTGAGTTGAATAATGATGGTATCTCAAGAAACCAAATTGTATTAAATTGCACTTTTGGGTACATTTTTAATTCTTGGAATTTATTTTTCCAATGCAATGTTTATGAAGGTGGATAGCATCGTGTGATCACTGATTTCCTCTGCAAATGCATATTTTTCAGTTGGCATGCAAAATAACACACAAAAAACAGGTTTGGAGTTTGATAACAGCATAAAAATAATGTTCAAGAGTAAGAAAAAATGTAGCACAGCCTAAACTTGCATGCAGTAAAATACATTCCTTAAAAAATGGAACATTTTCAATTTTCTTCTGAATAATTTTCAAACAAAGAACTTTACATCGCAGAGCCTAGTTAGCTAGGTTAACAGAATCAATTAAACCTGTTTTGAAGAAAAGAGCACTTTTTTGTTGAACATAATTTTTTTTAATTGGGATTTTTTTTTCCAACTGAAGAGAAAAGCCTAGCCTAACCTAACCGAACCAAACCTAACCCCATTTTTGCTTCATGAGGTAAAACGTGTGTACAACTTGTCTCCTGGAAACCTTAAAGTGCACAAAATTGTGAGATCATGTTTCTGACCATTCATTCCCGTTCAAAATGCAACTAAATAATTTTTTTTCTCTTTATTTGTGTGGAAGAACTTTGGTTTCTCTTATCCCGAAGAAAGAACGTTTTGCTCTGCTATGTTCTTTTAAGAAAGAAAATGCCTGGTTTGTTCGAGTGTCGGTTCCTCCCGATTCCGCGACACGCGACTTTCCAGAGAGACTGGATCTTCGGTCCGTTATTTATCCTTCCGCCCTGCTCACTCCTCCAGCTCCAAACGAACAATGCCGCCACGCCCTTACTGTTTACCGGTTCCCATTTCCGCCGCAGGCGGCAGCACCTAATGGGCCGGTTAGGTCATCTAGTAGCACCGCCACCTAGCGGTATCATGCGAAACGGAATTTCATATTCAGCTCGCGGCATGCACACTCCAACACGCCCCCTTGCCGCATTAACACACATCACAATAGTACGATCACACCTCCTCTATAAGCCGAATAGGACGCCGACGTCTTCGCCCAGAACGACGCGGCGCGCCCACTAGAGGGTTGTTTCGCGACGGTTGCTCTGAGTTGTCGCCTGCGACAGAGTCCCCACTGACTCCCGGATGGGAGTCGCCGGTCCCATGTCGCTGGCGCAGATGTCTCCGGTTACGAGCGAGCACTCGCCCTCCCGTCATCTTGACGAGGTATCGTCGATGCGGCCGGACTTCAACGACGACCGCGTGACGGTTCCAGCGTTTGGTTGTCGGGTCCTGCACCGCCAGTTGACTCCCCACCTTGAACTTTGGCAGGTCCCGAGCTCTGGCGTTGTAGCGTACATCCTCGCTGTCGCGCTGGAAGGCGGCGACAGCTTCCGCTACATCAGCCTTCTTCTGCCACTCTGGCGAAAAGCAGCGCCGGTGAGCCGGTACAGCGTCGCGCACCGGGCGCCCGTATATCCGCCGGAGATCGTCCGCCAGGGCCGGGGGTGTTCCTATGCTGGAGCAGGCCCCGAACCCACGAATCTTGGTCCAACCGCCCTTGCTGGCTGTTCCAGCATTTGCGGATCAGTTTCTTGGTCGTCTTGACGGCAGATTCCGCCTTTCCGTTGGATTGCGGAAAGTTCGGAGATGAAACTTGATGGGTGATCCCCCAGTCCCTCAGGAAGTTGCGAAACGCGAGTGCAGTGAACTGAGGTCCTCCATCTGTGTACAGCACGCTCGCCACACCTACATGGCAAAAGATGGTGCGCATCGTCTCGATGAGTTGGCTCGTGCGTGCTGTTGTGCCCAGGTCTTGCACGAACTGCCAGCTAGACAGGTTGTCAACTGCTATTAAAAACCTGTGTCCGGCATGCTCTGCGAAGTCGGCCGAGACGCATTCGAATGGACGGGTGGGCGTCTCCCGTCGCACCATCGTCTCGGCTGGCTGGGATGGCAGCTCCCGCTGGCACGCAGCGCACGTACGCGTGAGCTGATCGATGTCGATATCGATCCCCGGCCAGTAGACGATCTGCCGAGCTCGCTGTTTAGTTTTCTCCTTTCCAAGGTGTCCCTCATGTAGCTTTCTGAGCACGGTCTTCCTCATAGTCTTCGGCACTACTAGACGTCTGCCGTAGACGACTAGCCCGTCATCCACCGCCAGCTGTTCGTGGACGCTCCAGTACCGCCGAACTCGGTGGTCGGCGTCTTGCTTCTGGTTCGGGAACCCGTTCAACACCATCTCCCGCAACGTCTTCATTTCCTCGTCCTTCTCTGCCTCCTGTCGGACCTCCGCCAGGAGAATGTCCTCACCCTCGTATCCTCTAGTACCGAGGCTGGAGACGAATAGTGAGGCCACACTGGGGTAGTCATCTGCATCATCGTCTTCCTCTCCCCCTCCTGTGTGGTGGCGAGACAGCGCGTCGGCTGCCTGGTTGCAGCGTCCTGGTACCCATTGCGCCGTGAAGGGCCCCAACTCCTCCAGACGCAGTCGGAGTCGCTGCAGTCTGGGGTTGACCAATTCATTAACTGGCTTGGAGTTGATGATACTGACGAGAGGTCGGTGGTCTGTGAGAAGATCAAAATGTGTTAGTCCGGCGAGGAACAGGCGACACCTTCGAAACGCCCAGGCGATGGCAGTCATCTCTAGCTCAATAGCTGCGTAGCGGGTTTCTGCGTCTTGTAGAAATCTGGATCCGTACTGAATCGGTCGCCAGATGCCAGTGGGCTGCTTCTGTTGAAGTATGAATCCGAGCCCGTTCAGCCGGCTGGCGTCAGTAGACAGAGCCGTGTCCGCCTGCGGGTTGAAGAACGCCAGTGTACACGTCGTCGATAGGGCTTCCTTCGCCTTTTCGAATGCTGCCTGGTGCTCAGGGCCCCATACGAATTCGTTCTTGGAGCTCAGCAGACCACGGAGCGGCGCGAGGTGCCCCGCCAGCTCACAGGAAAAAGAGCCAACCTGATTACATAATCCACAGAAAGACCTGAGGGCAGTAATGTCCGTAGGCGTCGGGAAGTTCCTGATGGCCTCGGTGAGTGACGGGTCCGGTTGGTATCCGTCCCTTGAGACCCGTAGTCCTGCAAACGTTACTGCTGTCTGCATGTATTGGGCCTTCTCCTGGTTCAGTGAGATGCCCTTCTCGCGACAACGTTGCAAGAAGGCCTTCACTTTCTGCTCAAGTTCCTGAGGGGTTCTGGCGTAGATGATGACGTCATCGACATAGCGCTCGATCCCCTGCAGACCGATGAGGGCCTCTTCCATCCGGCGGTTATAGTGTTCCGAGATACTGGAAACACCATATGGAGCACGCAGAAACATGTACCTGCCGAATGGGGTTAGAAAAGTGGTGAGACGCTGGCTTGCAGTGTCCAGGGGACACTGATGGTACCCTTTTGCTGCATCGAAGAGAGCAAAGTAGTGTGCTTCATTAGCAACGATCGCTGTGACACACTCTGTGGGTGTTTTAGACTGGTAGATTTCCCTGCGCACACAACGGTTCAGCTTGGTCAGATCAATACAAAGGCGGATGCCTGGCATCGAGTTCTTCTGAACATGCTTTTGCACCTTTGGCTGAACCACTATCGGAGAGCACCACTCTGTTGGTTCGGTCACTGGGGTGATGATGCCTTCCTTTTGAAGTTTTTGGATCTCAAGCTCCAGTGGTTTCCTCAGCGCCAGTGGTACCCGCCGGGAGGCAGTCACTGCATGTGATCTGGTACCTTCCTGGAGATAGATATGGAAGGTCTCCCCTGGCATGACCTTGATCTGCCCATCAAACACATCAGCAAATTCAGTGAAGATATCTTCACCCTTAACACCTGCGGTCCTCTTACCAGGAGTGGGCGTAGTCGTGAGAGCGTTGAGCTGTCGAGGATACTCTTCATGGATGAGCTTCAGGTCACGACAGGCCTCCCATGATAGCAGCAGTCCTCTAGCGCCCTCCAGAATGTGGACATCTGCGCTGGTTGAAACTGCACCAATACGCAACGTTGTGGGCAGAATGCCAAGAGCTCTGATGGTAGAGCCGTCGACTGACTTTGGGTTCTCTGTTGGTGGCAGGAGATTGTCGAGATGTCCGCCAACGCGGGTGATGAAGTCGACTCCACCGACGGTGATGTCTGCCCCAGTGTCTGGCAAGGCTGACACATTAATGTTGTGTGACCCAACCTGTACGGTCACCCTTGGGGCAGAAGACAAAGATGTTCTGGATATCACTGACCCTCTCAGAGGTCTGTACTTCTTATGGCCGGACTCTGGCCGACGCGTTGCAGGAGACCGACAGACGACTGCAAAATGTCCGATCTTGCCACATTTGGCACAGACCTCTTACCATTTGCAGGGCAGATATCTCGCTGGTGTGCACGGCCACAGCGGCTGCACTTGGACGTGTCCTGTCGTTGTCCTTTCAACGACCCAGGGTGGGCCTGCCCGGGCGTTCTCTGGATCCGGTAGGTGCCGATGTGTCTATCTCGGCCTGCTGAAATTGCGCCAGCATCCCTTTCTGCAGCTTCCTCTGCACGGCACATGTCAATGGCACCACTTAACCTTAAGTGAGGGATGGCACACAACTTCTTGATGACTAGTGGGTCAAGACACCCCACCACTATCCTATCACGAATCAAACTGTCCTTGCACTTATCACAAAAGTTGCAAGTGGTCGTTAAGTCTCTTAATGCAACTAGAAAGTCATTAAAACTCTCTCCTTCTCGCTGCACTCTTAGGTTGAAGTTTCTCCTTTCAATCACCTCGTTGACCTGTCCCCTAGCAAAGGTGGTAAGGTGTTGGAGTACATCATCCATATTTCGATCGGCTGGTGCAATGTCGAAATTGCGCACGATACGAAGTGTATCATCACTCAGACACGCACGTAATATTGCCATTTGCACGATTTGGTTTTGTTGACTTACCCCCGTTAAGAGCGCGTAATCATCCCACCTTTCCTTCCATGTTCTGAACGAGTCACCTCTGTCCACCGAAAAGTCGAGTTTGTCCGGCGGCGATATCCTCCATGGCGGCTTCGCGGTGGCCGCCATTGTCGTTTCAAGAGAAGTCAGGTGTTCGGCTTCCCCCAACAGTTCTTGTTGTCCCGGCTGCGCCATGTTCGAGTGTCGGTTCCTCCCGATTCCGCGACACGCGACTTTCCAGAGAGACTGGATCTTCGGTCCGTTATTTATTCTTCCGCCCTGCTCACTCCTCCAGCTCCAAACGAACAATGCCGCCACGCCCTTACTGTTTGCCGGTTCCCATTTCCGCCGCAGGCGGCAGCACCTAATGGGCCGGTTAGGTCATCTAGTAGCACCGCCACCTAGCGGTATCATGCGAAACGGAACTTCATATTCAGCTCGCGGCATGCACACTCCAACATGGTTTAAAATGCTAAGCCTGTAATGACACATCATGTCTAAATCACTAAAAAAAAATTCAGGCTATCTAGGTTACATCAGGCATTATTTTACATTTTACTTTATTCTTCATTATGCTACCCCACTCAAATACCAATATTTTGGTATTATTTTGCATACCAACTGGAAAGTGTGTATGCACTTGTGCTGGTAATAAGTGGCTAGGTAGGCCACATCCCACATCATCTTAATCATATCAAGGAACATGTTTTTACAATATTTCTGTCTTGAAATGCCATGTCTTCAGTAAAATAGTTGCAAGCCTACTAACATTTACACTCTGAGGCCAATTTCATTAATATCACAAGCTGTGTATTCACACTGAATTTGGTGTGAATACACCTTTAGGTAATCTTCAAGAATTACCCCTCATATTTTCTTCATATGAACAAGGTATTTAAGTCACCATCAGCTGACTGCCAGTCAGCTGTTAGTGACTTAAATATTAAATAAGATTAAATATAATTACTTAAATAAATCTTATTAAATTAAGTATAATTAAGTAAGATTACCTAAAGTGTATTCACACCAAATTCAGTGTGAATACACAGCTTGTGTGAAATTGGCCTCAGGACACTGCTACACATGGCCATATCCTTGTACCTAGGAATGTACCTACTTAGGTACCTGCCCACCTAAGTACATGCCAAGGTACCTACCTAACAGGAGCATCAACATACCTTTCTGCATTATTGTTATCCAGTTTGACGAGTTTGGGACATCCGAACTCCAGGAGCAAACTGGCTCCCAGTAAATATTTTAAATACTCATGATCCTCATGTCTGTTCTTGGTGTGCTTGTGGATGTTCGGCTCGGCTCCTGAATACGAACGTCCTTTGTGGCCACAAAACGCTTCCCCTTTATTATTCTTTTTCCGGCTTGCAGCCTTCTCCTGTCATTCTCTCAACCTTTTGCTGGCTTTCATCTTTTACAAATAGTCCACGCTTGGATATCTAACTATGCACCTACCTTGAAAGTGACAATATTAATTATGGCAGCTCAGCAATCAATTCACAAAAAACACGACATTCATTCACCACCACGGTTGGGCACAATTACCCATAAACCAATTTTCGAACGAACGACTGAACAAGTCACCAAGAGTTGCCTGATTTCCAATTCCATATTCATAACTAGATTTCTAGGCAACGACCACGACAACCATTTGTTCTCCGTCTCTACGGCGCTTTTTGCAACCACAGTATGCCATTGGTTTGGAATTGTGGTTGTCGGGAAAGCGCCGTCCCGTGCCGAAGGGAGGTTCTAGTATAAACATGGTAAGCAAGAGGGATGGGATATTTGGTGGAATTCGCGGCATGGATGATGTACGCCTGGATTGGAAACTCCGCGTCGGCGCCTTTGATCTGCGCGCACCAATCTGCCACCTAGCGGAGGGTAAGTAAAAACACGGAAACGCGGTCAGTTTTAGGCCGTGCACTTATGGGAGTTCGGGGTACGCATTTCGTATTGGATTTTTTCCCAATTGATTCAGCCACCCCAGGAGGATTGCGTCTGCCTTTCATGATACAGCATTGATCAAGGAACCTTACCATTCTTTCCTTATTTATTTATTACGCTCCGTTCCGTAGTTGTCGTGATGCGAACCGAATGCATCTGTGCGAGGGAGCCCATTTCGCCGAAAGTGTCGGCCCACCGATGTTGATTTCTTAAAAGATCGGAGAGAGCAAGGTACTTGAAGGCAATAGGCATACCGAAATGAATAGGGGGGTCACATTCCATAGGCTCCCAGGTTAGAAGTTGAAATTATTGCGGGTGGGGGTAAGCCAGCATTGAGGGGGCAGTTTCACCCTCAAAGATAAGAATGAGCGGTTCTGCTTTCGCCCCCCACCGTCCTTGCTCTCTAGATTGGTGGCTGATATTTTCCAGTGGAGTGGTTTACACAACTGAATGGGAGAGTACAGACTTCGTCGTATCCACCAATTTGGTGGGAACACCAGTTGCGGATTAATCCGCAAAGAGGATTAAGTGGAAGTTCCATGGAGGGTACAAGCTCCCTCCCCCAACACCATACCACTGACAAATTTATGATTTTGCAAAGGAGGCGTCATTTCTCCAGAGGGGCGGCTCTTGGTCCAGAACATTTGGACGGGGTACGCTCCGATCTCCAAGATGGCCACCATTTGTTTTTGTCCGAGTAGCGCCTTTCGCCGAAAAATTCGCGGCGTGCGTTCGGACTCCCAGAGGACTGTCGCTCCCAGGCAGAGGAGCGCGTTGCGCTGAGAAATTCTAGGGAGGGTGTACACTGGAACCTCCAAGGGAGGCGTCCTTCGGGTCATAAGGGGCGCCACTTTCGCTTCCTCCCCCTTGGATCAGCCCTTGCAACATACCCTAGCTGGCAACACCACCACCTCTCGCCGATTTGCTACCAATTTCCAGTCGTTCGACTCAGGGCAACTCAGGGGTGTTGTTTTATATACCTTTGAGGGGGAACTGCCACCTCAATGTTTGCTTAACCCACCCACGCACTTATTTCAACTTCTGACATGGGACCCAATGGAATGTTCCCCGCAATTAATTTTGGTCTGCCCATTGCCTTCATGTACTTTGCCCCGTCCAATCATTTCAAGATCAAGATAAAGATAGAGAGATAAGAGATAAAGATTCAAGATAAAGATAATCAAGATATCAACATCGGTGGGCGACCCTTGGGGCGAGGTGGGCTCCCTCTCAGAGATGTCTTCACTTCGCACCACGACAACTTCTGAACGGAGTGTAATATAGCAATAAGGAAAGAACGGTAAGGTTCCTTGATCAATTCTGTATCATGAAAGGCTGATGTAATCCTCCTGGGATGGCTGAATCAATTGGAAAACAAATCAAATACGAAGTGCGTACCCTGAACTCCCATAGGTGCACGGCCTAAAACCGGCCGCGTTTCCGTGTTTTTACTTACCCTCAGCTGGATGGGCTGATACGCAAACAGCTGTTGGTTTCCAATCCAGGCGTACATGATCCATGTTCGCGGTACGGTCCTAGTGTATTTTTCGTCTGGAAAAAGATCAGTGCTGGTAAATACAAATTACTGATATATCGACGAATTATGTCCTGTATGGCTAAAATCTTGACGGACGTATCAAACCAAACCTCTGGTTTCGGTCGCCACTGAAGCCTGGTGAGCCAGCATCTGGTCGCCACTGAAGCCTGGCGAGCCAGCATCTGGTCGCCGACGCTATCGCTGGGACGGCGCTTTTTAGCCCTGTGGCCGCCCTTCGGCGGCCAGGCAACTCAAGGCGCGACCAACAGAGCGACCGACAGACAATCAAGCCGGCTGGGTTTACTCGGAAGTAACGTGTGGCTCGAGTTCCGAGCGTGCAAAACATCTGATCCAACGCTGCAAGGGTGGACTAATTGGACGTGTTGCCGGCAAAATGTCGCGCTGCCCGGCCTGCAGGTGCGTGGATATGGTGGTGTCGTGACAGGCCCGTGTTTTGCGGCGGGGTTTATAGATTACACGCCGCGCGATTTGGTTAATGCTCGGTAGCGAAGTATGCCTCCTGCTGCACCAGACCACCACGCTGCCACGTAGCCTGGCCTGCAACGACAGCAACGCAGCGGATTTCGGTCCGTTATGCTGGATCTGGCCGTGCATCTGAGCTTTAATACCGACCGCTCGGCATCTTTGTGGATCCATGCCACGGTTTGGTTTATGTTTATATAATCCTGAATTTGGAGTGGAAGATGTTTGAAGCATTCTGCGCTGGAGAGGTTGATTTTCTCTCTTTTTCAGACATGAAAACTTGCTTTTTCATTTTACAATCATGTGGGGTGTGTTTATCAAACATCTTGCAGTCAGTCGAACCGTTGCAGTCAACAGTTGCACTGAACTGCTTGGCGTATGTTTGAAACCACTCAATTTATATTTTGGTGAGGGAAGAAGTGGGTAATTTACCCGACAGGATAATGTTCTGGGTGATGAAAATCCAGGCCAAGTCCGTGTCTCCAGCCGTGCTCCATGCTGTGTTGCTCTGAATCAGATCACTCGGGGGATGTGTCGGGGTGACGAACTTGTGACGTAATGCTGAGTCTGTGACGTCATGCGCGAGTCTGCGGCCGACGTGACACAACACCGGCATCGGACCCGCCTCTGGCGCGTGAAGCTGGCGGGAGACAGACGCCTGGCTAAGGATTCCGTTTGAACATAATCGGAGACCAAGCCAATGTACACTCATTTCACAATATTGGCTGAGTATGGGCATGGAACCGACATTTTTAAGCTGTGGAATTTCACCCGCCCCCAAATGTCACACTCATTTCACGATATTGGCTCAGTAACCCACATTTTGCAAACTGTAATTTCACCCGTGCATCGTCATGCCATTAATGTACAACGTTCATGAGAGGCCCATGGCCCCCTGGCCCCCTGTTTGATAATGCGACGACTAATTTCCATTTCCTACGTCCCCGTGTGATAGTATTTTCACTCCCAAATTCCCCTGCTCCTGCACACAAAATAGCCAATGAACTGAGAACATCCGGTAGCTGGGGAGAAGACACTGACAATATTTGTTCCGGACATTTATTTCAACGCCGAACTAGATGCGAGCTAGAAAGCCATAATTTGTTCTAAAATAATGTGGTACATGGTTTCTTAACCTTACTTTTCCACTCTTGCATTGTCTTTTCTAGAATAATATTCCACGGTTACATTATCTGTTCAAGAATAATTTTCCACTCTGACACCCAAACTCAAAGTTGATTTTGTTTCACTATTCCCCATTAAATACACTTACGGCACCCACAGCATGTGCTGATGTCAAGCTATGAGCGCGGACAGCTATGCGTTTACGCAGTATTTCCTGTAGCAGTTTCAGCGCCACAGACTGTGAAGTTGACACGGAGCTCGCGTGGCGACAACTGCAGGGACCTCGGTGACACGTGGTTAATCCACATGGCCATCCACATCACCATCAGCATGCTGTGCGGTTGTGCTGAGGTTGAAAAGGCTCTTTTTCATCTGGTCAACTGCCTGGTCAATAAGCTCGATTGCCAGGCACCGCTGGCACTGGCGAGGTGCTGCGATACGAATTATAAATTGCGTTGGGCGACGCGAAAGTTCCGACGACGAGTTTCTGATGGTTCGTGCTTGTTCAGACGGCACGTGACTGGAGCCGGGTTGGAAACACGGCCTTGTCCTGGATTTTCCTCATCTTGAATGTTTTCCTCTCCAGGACGTCATCTGCTTCTTTCGCCAAACCTGCGTAAAAGATGAATGGAGTTATTGATGCCAAAAATGAAAAAAATATAATAGGTTTTTCTTACCGGTCCGAAATTCCTCAACATTTTCCGCTCCAAATATAGGATTCCAAATGATAAATCCAACCCTGGACTGGGGGGGGGGCCCTTTGTTGCCTGGCTCCTTTCTGTTACCTATTTTTTTTCTTTGGGGGGGAAATAATTTCTTTTCCGGGGGAGGGAGTATCCTGCTTCTTTCTTATTATTTTTTTTTTGGTTATTTTGTTCCTTTTTTTGTTTTTTTTTTTTTTGGTTGGTAGGTATCGCCGCTTCATTGGTTTTCATTGGTATTGGTTGGTAGGTATCGCCGCTTCATTGGTTTTCATTGGTATTGGTTGGTAGGTATGCTGCGCCGCTTCACCTTTACGCTTTCCGCCACAGCGTACCAGGATCATGGCTGCGGACCAGTGTTCGAGGGCAGGAAGCCGCGTTTGCGGTCGCCACGTGACAATTTGTTCTGCAGCCATGGAGGGAGAGACTATGCTGTTCCTGCCTTGCATGCCTCGGTCGGACACAACATTGCCATTCAATGAGCGGGCTACACTGCACTCCTGTCGACAAGGAACAATTGATCACGGCGGATTTTATACTTCGGTAGCACAGCAAGGAGATGGAGGTTCATGATGTTAATCAACCCTTCCCTTGTTCTATCGAGGCTGTTGCCGGGTTACTGAGGCCGCTTACGAGCCCGTGCGTGGTCATCTACGGGGTCACCACGGCGAAGCTAGAAAGGCCAACAGCAGTTCTATGGTTACCGATGATGTCGGAAACTTTAAAACGTCTACGTGCCCTTACGAATGTTTGCAGGCCCTTGCAAACGTCTGAGGACCCTTATGGACGTCTACCAGTTCTCACGAATATCCACTGATCCCTATGCGGGGACGTGTGGTCTAGGGGTAAGATGCTCGTCTCACAATCGAAAGGTTGTGCGTTCGAGACTCACCTGTCGCTACTCTTCGCCCGCGACCAATCGGCGTGAGAGATTGGCGACGCTACATGACTCAACGGTCGACGTGTCGTAAAACCAATAACCAAGCACTGATCCCTACGGACGGCTACTGATTCCCTACGAAAGAATATGCGCCCTTGCGAACGTCTGTGGTCCCTTGTGATCATTTACGATTGTAAACGAACCATTACGATCGTGTACGGGCCCTTACGATCGTGTACGGGCCCTTACGATCGTGTACGGGTCCTTACGTCGTGTGCGGGTCTTTACGATCGTGTGCAGGTCCTTACGTCGTGTGCGGGTCTTTACGATCGTGTGCGGGTCCTTACGATTATGCACGGACCCTTGTGAATGCGTGCGGGCCCGTATGAGAGTCTACTTGCTCTTACAGGCGATTCCTTACCCCATGCCGATTACTAAATCGACTTCTATTCCAATGAAGTTTTGATATCCTAAGTCTAGATGTATGCTTAGGCGGTCTGCATTCCTGGTTGATAACAGTGTAACAGTGTCATGTTTGCATACAATCTGAGGAGGGAGCGGATCCAACGAGACGCCCCCTCCAATGGGGATTAAACACATGCAAATAATTTTATTTGTATTTTTATAAGGGAAAACTGTCGCATTTCGGAATAAAGTGGCCGAAATCCCAGGACTTTATAATTTTTCGTGCGCCTCGGGCCATCTTCACGAAGTATACATAAATGGTGCAATATATATATATATATATATATATATATATATATATATATATATATATATATATATATATATATATATATATATATATCATATTAACATACATATGTCCTACCTATGTTCAAAGGTTTAGGGTCATACACATTTAAGAATCGAATATGGACCAAGTTGAGATGCAGCTTGGTATTTGCTTTTGTTAATTAATGTCCACCGGAAATGTATGGTGATGTTTTGCCCCAATAACGCAGCTGTTTATAAACACCCCCGCGGAGCCTTTCTTCCCATCGTGCCCAGCACATCAGGTACTACCTGTGTGTCAATTAAGAGAAAAATCGGTTCTGTCAGACCTCAAGCCTCTGACCTTGAACCTCGATTAACCCAGCTGTTTGTGAACGTCTCTCTTAGCTTTTATGCTAACGATGATCAACACATCGAGTCCTACCGACGAGCTAATTCGCAAAGAAATCTGAATAGTCCAAACTCGGTGCCCCTTGATTTTTGGCATCGAATAGCTCAGCTGCTTGTTGAAATGCGGCTCGTTTATGGTGCGCATCATAATTGGGGTATCGCAGGCTATCGGTGTACTGGTTTCCAAGCTTATGCACAAATTCGATTCGAAGATCAATCAAACCTGATGTGCGATTGACGTTCGTTTTTTGTTGGTCGCTACGCCGGGGATCACTGGCGGATGTAGCCCACCGGTTTGGGGGGGGTGCAACTTTCGGTTTTCGGCGTCAGCCCCCCCCCTCCCCCTCCCCCCAGTGGCGTACTTAGGAATTGCATCCGAGGAGGGGTCGAAGGGATTTGGAGGGTGCCCATTCTCCCACTATTTTTTTTGTTAAAAGCATCGGATTTCTACCACTATTTGTCAAAGGGACCCATTTTTTACAAAATCGGTCCATCAATAATAATTGATGACAACATAATTTCCTGTGTATGGGCCCCAGCCTACCTCCACCGCTTCTAAGTTACGGGATTTTTGTTCTTGTTTACCAAAACGTTCACCTTCACGTTCAACGTCTTGTACCACGTCAACGTTCGTGCACATGTGCACACTGGCAGATCCGATTTTGTCAATCTTGCTGTAAGCAGAACTTGAGCAGCATAGAACCCTCGATGTGGGTCAGAATGTACTATGCTACCATATTGGCTTCTAAACAATTATAAAATATAGCTTTAAAATTGGAGATTCTTTCATCCAGACAATATTTTTAACCTCGTCAAAGGTTACTGCATTTTCATTCAGTTTACTTCTGTTGGTTTCGGGGGGCCAAGACACTATGCCCCCTCCCCCCTTTTAAGCGCTTCGGGGGACCCATGGCAGGAATGGCCCCTCCCTGGATCCGCTAGTGAATGTAGCCTGGATCTTCATCTCAGCAACCCCAACACCAACATACGAAACATGCTGCTCAACTGGGCTCAACTGGTCACTCGCACAAAACATCCTGTTCAAATTCCGCTTTCGAAATCTGGCTCACTGGGTCCGCTTGCCCGTTACTGGCTAAACAAACTTCATGAACCTATCGGACGAAGGAATAATGAAACTGCTGATTTCGTCATCTCTTGCCGTAAACAGAACTTCAACAGCATAGAACCCTCGATGTGTCAGAATCTACTATGCTACCATATTGGGCTTCCAAACAATCATAACAAAATACTTTTAAAATTGGAGATTATTTCACCCAGAAAGCTATTTTTTAACCTCAGCAAAGGTTACTGCATTTTAATTTAGTTTACTTTTATTGGCTTGTGGGGGGGGACCAAAAGACACTATGGCCCCCCTTTGAAGCGCTTGGGGGGGGGGGCATGACCGGAATGCCCCCCCTGGACCCGCCAGTTCCGGGGATGCATGCCAAATTTCTCCTCCCAATAATGCAGCTGTTCATAGACGCTCCTCTCGGCTTTTATACTCATGGTGGTCACCACATTAAGGGCCACTTGTGTGAATGTTTTGGCACATTTGAGCAGTCCGACCTCGGCGATCTCTGACCTTTGACCTCGAATAACATCTGGTTTGAGCGCCAGGGCTTTCACGCTCTATATGCACGTTTATGAGTTTATGATGATCAACAGGTGAAGCACCACCTGCGTGCCCATATTCAAGGCAATCTGAGCAGTCCGACCTTGGTGACCTCTGACCTTTGACCTATGATAACTAGCTGTTTGTGGACGCTCCTCCCGGCTGACATGCGCACGATGGTCAACACGCGCGTGCTACCTGTGTGCTACGTTTCAGGGAAATCTGAGTAGGCCAGTCTTGTTGGCTATCTAGCGAATATTACACCGAATGTGAATATCAATCTGCTGCAAGCTTCATGTGCGTACATCATAGGCAAAACGATGGGAATACTCGAATAAGAATATTTTGTTTCACATGCGCTACCTTCGGCTACTGCTAACCAGCGGTTTGTGCGACACCTCAGACAGAGGCTTTAACCATGACATTGCAGCTTCCTTCAGCTGGCCCGGTATATCCGACAAGGGTGTTGGCTGCAGGTCATATCGTAGTGTAGCGATGTAGCGATGTAGCGATGTAGCGATACATCATAGTCTCAACAGGCGGCGCCTTGGTGTTGCGTATAATTGAACAAGCCAATAATACAGTGAGATATGTTGCTCAATTCTTGCCAGTTGCCGAAGTTCCTCTCCTCATTTGTCGCAATTGAATGACGATTTTTTTGCGACGTCTCGGTGAAGAATATATTATTTTACGACTGGAGTAACACGTTGTAAGTCCTCGTTTGGGACGCTACGCATATGTTGTGAAATGTGACTCAGCATTGTGACATACCCAGTCATTTATTATAAAGATAAATGCTTCAAAAGGTCTGTACTTCGGCTTGTCTCTTGAAGCCTTCAACGAACCCGGATTGCAAACGTCATTTGCAATTTTGATTCTTTGAAGCCTTGACAAGACAAATCGAAGTACAGATCTTTCGAAACATCTATCTTTATAGTCCAGTGAAGTCCGATAACCGTCCAAAAACCAAACATTCGCCTGGATATAATGACTTCTGAGAACTACAGTCACTCACCTCATGCGTTACGTTGCACCGGCACACAATGCGTCGTGACTCGTCTTGGCTCTGTTGCGCACCAAGACTGGCTAAAGCTGACCCGTTATGAGCTAACTATATATTTGCATTATTTATCCGACCGGATCTATCGCCTACCGGTCTCGGCAGCCTACCGTCTGTGACGGGTCGAAAGGGTAGGGGTAGTGGTACGGGCAGGGACAGGGTTCAGATCCCTCACTGTTATACGTAGCAGTGCGGCTGTTGGCTATATCTGATGACAAGTGACCTCGAACCTGTCATATCCCGTACCTTGATGTTCTCGCGAAGGAGCCCCTGTATATGCTGGACTATGATGTTCTGGCGAAGGAGCCCCTGTATATGCCGGACTATGATGTTCTGGCGAAGGAGCCCCTGTATATGCTGGGCTATGATGTTCTCGCGAAGGAGCCCCTGTATATGCCGGACTATGATGTTCTGGCGAAGGAGCCCCTGTATATGCTGGACTATGATGTTCTGGCGAAGGAGCCCCTGTATATGCCGGACTATGATGTTCTGGCGAAGGAGCCCCTGTGTATGCCGGACTATGATGTTCTCGCGAAGGAGCCCCTGTATATGCTGGACTATGATGTTCTCGCGAAGGAGCCCCTGTATATGCCGGACTATGATGTTCTCGCGAAGGAGCCCCTGTATATGCTGGACTATGATGTTCTGGCGAAGGAGCCCCTGTATATGCCGGACTATGATGTTCTGGCGAAGGAGCCCCTGTGTATGCCGGACTATGATGTTCTCGCGAAGGAGCCCCTGTATATGCTGGACTATGATGTTCTGGCGAAGGAGCCCCTGTATATGCCGGACTATGATGTTCTGGCGAAGGAGCCCCTGTATATGCCGGACTATGATGTCGTGGCGAAGGAGCCCCTGTATATGCTGGACTATGATGCTCTGGCGAAGGAGCCCCTGTACATGCTGGACTATGATGTCGTGGCGAAGGAGCCCCTGTATATGCCGGACTATGATGTTCTGGCGAAGGAGCCCCTGTATATGCTGGACTATGATGTTCTCGCGAAGGAGCCCCTGTATATGCCGGACTATGATGTTCTGGCGAAGGAGCCCCTGTATATGCTGGCTATGATGTTCTCGCGAAGGAGCCCCTGTATATGTTGGACTATGATGTTCTGGCGAAGGAGCCCCTGTATATGCTGGACTATGATGTTCTCGCGAAGGAGCCCCTGTATATGCCGGACTATGATGTTCTGGCGAAGGAGCCCCTGTGTATGCCGGACTATGATGTTCTGGCGAAGGAGCCCCTGTATATGCTGGACTATGATGTTCTCGCGAAGGAGCCCCTGTATATGCTGGACTATGATGTTCTGGCGAAGGAGCCCCTGTATATGCTGAACTATGATGTTCTCGCGAAGGAGCCCCTGTATATGCCGGACTATGATGTTCTGGCGAAGGAGCCCTGCATATCCATGCTGCACGACATTCTATGCGATCCTGGTGTGCCTCGTGGGACCCAGGTACACCTGTGTGCGCGAACAGCCAGGAAGCAGACACCTAGTTCTTATGAAGCATTCGACTGCTCGGCCACATAGCGTCGCACCCTCTCACGCCGGTTAGTCGCGCCAGGCTCGGAGATGCCGCCGGTTGTGGGATTCGGACTCACGATCCTACGGTCAAGAATCCATCGCTCTGCCGACTGAGCTACCACGAGCCCGTGCCCTCTCACCAGGCACACGTTACAGTCACGTGACTACACTTAGTTACTGCAACACCCATACCCCAGGGGGGGCTAGATCGGCGACACTCGGCGGGCGGTGTCCGATGCTGAGCGGTCCGCAGCTCTGTGGAAAGCGACAGACCGTCTATCTGACGTGATCCGCGCTCGCCCGCCAGCATAGACAGCGATGTTCTCGCGTTCTGTTCGAGTTGGTGCCCCACTCCATTCGTCGATGTCAAGGTGAAGCCGAGCGTATAATTCGAAAAGCTATGTTAAAGGAAAATCATGAGGGGTGTGTTTCACAAGTCGAAATGGTACTAAAAATTTGGTACCGAACATGTTTTCAAAATTGTGTAGCGTTGGTTGCACGTCCCATACCGACAGAGTAGCGATGCAGCGACGCGTGCTAGTCTCCAGAGGCGGTGCCGGCTGGCCATAGCACCACAGCGTGATAGTCTCCAGAGGCGGTGCCGGCCGGCCATGGCACCACAGCATGATAGTCTCCAGAGGCGGTGCCGGCTGGCCATGGCACCACAGCTGACCAAGCCTAAGCATGGCAAGCGACTTGGGGTGGCGGCGTGATGCGAGTGGTCACACGCTGTCAGCTGACGCTGTCAGCTGACGCCGTCAGTGACAGACCGGCGGGCTGACGCTCCCGCACACAGGCTGGATCCGTGACAGGATCCGTGACATGATCCGTGACATGATCCGTGACTGGATCCGTGACATGATCCGTGACAGGATGCGTGACATGATCCGTGACATGATCCGTGACTGGATCCGTGACATGATCCGTGACAGGATGCGTGACATGATCCGTGACTGGATCCGTGACTGGATCCGTGACAGGATCCGTGACAGGATCCCGACCAGTCGCGACACGTTCACGCAGCCAGGCGCAGCCATACGCTTGCTGCATGGTTCGTTGCTGAAGAGACAGCCAAAAGTTAATTAAGCAACGCTCTGATGCATGGACACCATTGTAGTTCGGACGCCCGCGGTATCGCGAGTAACTGAAGCTCTGTGGAAATCTACATACGTGATCCCACGTGATCCCACGTGATCCGGGCGCCGCCCGCCAGCACACAGCGTACTCAGAGGTAAAAAAAGTATCCGTTGTGTCACCGGACAATTTCAGGAACTCAAATGTGTCTCATTTTTTTTCCGTCAAACCCACAAGGAAGGCTCCATTCCCCAGTGGCAGCCAGTAACCATTTCGTGGAAAACAGGCGTGCATCTGAGTTTTTGTTCGTCGATGGGCGTAGGGAGGCGGGGTACCGTGGGTGCCTACTGCACAGGCAGCCCCCCCCCACCCCCTCCTTATTTTACATGCTGCACCATCTATATCAGCTAAAGTTGATCATAGCAGAATTATTCGTACCGTGAGATGCATACCAGGGTACAAACAGGCCTAATCCGGTGATATTTTTGCTAAAAATGGAGGGGGGGGGGGGTCGTGAACATGAGGTTGAAAACTCCTTTGCACTGTCACTTTCTTGTCAGCTCCTACAACCGAACGTTAGGTATGCCAAGTATAAAAAATAATTATTTATTTTTTAAAAAAATTTGATGGGGAAAATGTCATTCGATGCAGAATGACCTTTCACATACATTAAGCTGTTGTTCATACCCAAAAATCATAGGCATTTCAGGGGGATGAATAAGGGAGAAATGCACCAACATGTCCCCCAAAATGACTGCCTGGACACTTCTTCGGTACACCCAAAATTTTCAAAATGGTCTCAAAATGTGTACAATGAATATTTATGGAAATTTAGAAAGTTCCAGCTCAATAGCTCTCAGAATTTGGCAATGGCACACAAAACACACTTCAGGGGGGCTTCTGAAGCCTTGATCTGAAGATCTTGATATGATAATTTTTTAGATATTCCTTCCAACATCATCTAATTATTGTTTTTAGGTTTGTTCGAGAAATTGTTTCATCATTGCAAAATAAATCAATGCAGAAAAGAAGGTTTTCTTAATGAAGAAACCATGTTTTGTGTAAAGGTAATACAAGCCGATAAATACAATGGTGGTGGTGGTGGTGAATTGCTGTTTAGGGCTCTACCTACCAACTTGGTGAGAGCTCAGGGCAATTTCCTACCAGAATTTGGCCTGGTAGATTCAGTACTAGCACATTTGTATAACTGAACTGAAGGTACAAATCCTTTAACCTTATTTACCAGACTCACCTCCAATTTTCCATGCCTGTCTCCACCTTCCTCCAACACCGAATGAATCATTGCGGATTTGATATGGCTCTTTAACCCATGGATGCTTTGATACACAGTGCCGCTTCAGGTTTCTTCTTTCACCACTGAATTTACACACACCACCATCCTTGGATTTTTCACCACACTGCACAATCTGCCTTGAGAGCCAGTTTGAAGTTGAAGGCCTTGCTCTCTTTGCTGGCTTTTTTATCCCCATGCTTTCTTGTCAAGGCTCATCTGGATCTGAGCCCACGCCAGTAGATCCAGGCATATTTGGCATGCCTAGTCTTCTCTCAGGATGATATCTCTGCAAAAATCGGCTCCTGAACGGATAGTTTAATCACCTACTACCACCTAGGTAGGTATCTGTTGCAGGAACTTGATAGGCAACTGTTACCGTGACGAGACAGACGAGACCAAACAGAACGCGTCTTTCGAAGCAAAACTCAAGCACCCAATGCGCTCGATTCTCATTGGCTCAGAAGAGAGCTTCCATCTCCGCCGGCGCTACCAAATTTGGGCCAGCAGCACATTTGCCAAGCTCACGACCAAAATTCGACAACATTCCTGAGTGTCTCATTTTGTCACCGGTGAGACACCGGCGGTCCGGGAGACGCCGCATGCTAACGCAATGGCGCGTCGGTTTGGACGGTAAGCGTAACGTTCGCCAAGATCCTTGTCCTAATTTCCGCCAACATTCAGGCGACAAAAAGGACAAGGTGCACAAGTTTTTTTTTTTTTTTTTACTTGTTTTGCTCATTTTTATCACTTTTATAAGTGCTTTCTGAGTGAGGCGAGAGAATGAGAGTAGGTGCATAGGTAGGCATATTAACAGTGCCAGCACTGGCTTTTGTGTCTCCTCTGGGCCTCTTTCAGTTAGCAATTGTGTCACCGGAGTAAACGGCAGAACGATGACTTTTTTTACCTCTGAGCGTACTCTTCGAGTTGAGGTCCCACTTCATTCATCGATGATGAGGTGAAATCGAGCACATAATTATAAAATCTGCGTCTTAAGAAAATCACGATTTTTTCACAATTCGAAATGGTACACAAGATTTGGTGCAAAACATGTTTTCAAAACTGTGAAAAATATATTGGTACATGTATCGTAACATATAGTACCTTGGCACCTCGCAATGGTTGTCGGATGTAAGAAACCTTCCCCATCGCAACGATACATCAACTTAAAAAGATCAGTTTGTGATATGACGTCATATGTTTACATCACCGTACAGTACAAATCGCTGGTCAAAGAGACGTAAAACTTTCTGAATCGTATTCAGGGATTGGGCTAACCCTTTGGGCATGGATTAAGCAAAATGTGAAGGGGTGGGATGTTATCGGCCGGTTGAGTTTGCGTGGAAATGACCCCAATCATTGTGTAAGGCATGAAAAGTTATTCCATTATGAAGTTGATTCGGCTCCCTTGAGATCTCGATAACAAATGGTTCATTTATAAGAAGTCGCTTGAAAGCCTGCATGATTAACTACATGTTTACACAAATAAACGTTGAAATTGTACAAATGGCGGATGCAGGGGACAACGAAGAGAGAAATGATGCCACTGTTTACTTTACTATAGCTCTTAGACTCAGGCTCACATTCGAGTCCAATTACCGACAATGAACTCCACATTATTAGAGCATAGCCATGGTAACCGAAATTGGGACAGACATCTCTGGTCGGTGAAAAGTCGCTTTATAATTAACTCACGTTTTTTTTGTTTTTTAATTTAGTATTTTAGTAAAATTATGCCGAATATTCCTGTACAGATGGAAACCGTTAATATCATAGGTCACGCCTGGTACACAAAAATGTGGCAGCCACCTTGTTTTCTTACCCTGGATTCGCCTCTGGCTAAACGTCTCGTGTATCAGTCACTGCATAAAACATGCCTAAAACTTCACGCATTCTGAAACACCAAGGACAGCCAGGCTTGTATGCTTTCTAACTACTATAAGCGCATTATCGTTGTTTCAATAATCCTTGTATAGATGCCTCCCTATCGAAGGCTAACATTGATCCATATATGCCGAACATTATTATATTCTTCCCTGTCACAATTCCCAAATATCAGCAGGTAATGTGATGGGTAATATGACGTTGCGCCAGGCGCTTCCGTGTCATCATGTTACCAACCACCACAGG
The DNA here is from genome assembly GCA_034440615.1 of Ashinkailepas kermadecensis. Classification (NCBI taxonomy): domain Eukaryota; kingdom Metazoa; phylum Arthropoda; class Thecostraca; family Neolepadidae; genus Ashinkailepas; species Ashinkailepas kermadecensis. The sequence goes on along the minus strand of JAOTOM010001877.1, from coordinate 48,156 downwards.
CCCCATGCTTTCTTACCCTGGAACCGAATTTGCCATTTGTGAGCATATTTAGTGACGCAAAATGTGCAACATACATGTGTTCTGCATCCATGGTCTTGACCAGAAGCTCTTATGCCAGTACTTATGAACATAACGTGTAAATATGTCTTTGGAAACTCATCGAACTCTAAAAATTCGCATGGCATGACATCCATAATTTTAATGGAGTCACATCTGCTCAACCACTCCAAAAAAAAACAAGTTCTGGCAAGATACGTCCAAAGGAGCATTCGGAAAAGTCACGAAGCTCCAGACCTCTATCATAACGCGATAGGGAGCGGCGAGCAAAAAACCCTCAATGAGGGATCCAGAATTCCCCCACTAAATAACTGGGTTAAGCTGATCTTGTATAGTTGGGTTTGCATGCATGGCGCCTTCATTCTGGAGTCGGCATATGTCTTGATAGAGGAGTTCGAATTATGTTTCACTTTGTACGTCGTTGGGAGATTCGTGGTGATATTGTGAAATTTACGCCCGGGTTCAGAAGTACTCTCTGGTTCTCCCAGCGCTGTATCGGACATGTTTATATAGCCTTCCTGGGATCCAGATATTGGTACTCATCTTACATACAAACACCCAAACACACACCACACACACATATATATATATATTAGGGTGGTCCAAAAAAGTGAGCTTTCGAATTAATTTGCTCCCCATTTTTCTTTCTTTTCCTCTTGCTGATAATTTTTTTTCTTCAGCATAATTGTGCAATATTTAGTGGTGGCTCAATGCGTCTGAAGTTTCTGCTAGCCTGTTGCTGAGTGTCATACCATATGTCTTGGTTCTGGGATGTTGAGGAGAGCACAGTTCTGACGTCGAGCATTTTCTTTCTCTTACACAGATGTCGAAAAAACCGTGGCTTTTATCTACTTGGCACGGAGGACGCCATCCGGGGGAACAAACTCCCGTCCTCCGGCCAAGTGCTCAGCGTTCTCCTCCACCATCACCTCAACCCCAAGAAGGAGAGGGCTGAGGGCGCCTAAGTGCTGGTGGGGGAGGTCCTTGGGTTCTGGGACCAGGCGAGGATCCCTGCACAACGACAGGACAAGATCCTGGCTAAGGCTCTGGCCATTTTTGACCGCTGGAAGGGCCTGAAGAAGAATCAGGGACGGCAAACACAGACGCAGAGGACCAAGGAGGAGAGGTTCAAGACGGACATGGGCAACCTGTTCGATGTGGCTCATGCAGACGCCTTGAAACTCCTCAAGAACCCGGAGGACCGAGACTTCCTCCTTGCCCAGCGGCAGCTCGGGCGGAGGGGTCGGTGGACCTTGTGCTGGCGCGGAAGGAGAAAGCGGCCCAGAAGAAGGAAGCGGAAGCAAAGGAAATTGAGAAGACGCGGATGGAGCAGGAAGCTTCATGCAGCTAGGGTGATTGTCGTCATCTTCTTCTGTCTCCTCCGACTCTGATGGGTCCGTGATTGAGGAGGGAGCGGTCGGGGGTGATGCGAGTCCCCCGAAGAGGAAACGGATTCAGGTGCAGAACGTGTGGACCCCTGGACTTACAGCGGCCCAAGACCGCACCAAGATGAGCGACAGGATAGCTCCCTACGTCCTGACAGAGGTGGCCACGAGCTTAGGCCATAATCTCGTGGAGTTGAACATCAGCCGACTCTGGTTTTTTTTCCCTGGTCATGGCCTTCTCAATGTTACTCATTCTAATTATTCGGTGGTATAATGGCTCCATACGAAATTCTCCCCCCCCCCGCTGCGCTGACAAACAATAAACTCTTTCGCTAATAATGACAAGATTTGCGGAGTGTTGATAGCTAGTGCACCCAAACAAAAGTTCGCTTTCGTTGAAATAAATTACCTGATCTTAGGCCATTACTTGACAAAGCTCATCACATATCTGCTAAAATACCCTTACTGAATGACACGCAAAAATAGGTAATCTATTAGTTCTACTTCTCCACAGGTCTCGTAAATGAGTCATCGTGCACTTTCCTTAAAAAGATCGTCGTGTTGGAAAGCAACGATGACTTATTATATATTGAAGACTTTGTAATCTTCCCAATGAGGTGATTTCAAAAGGCAAGCAATCTATTTTCTTCCACGCTTCGCCAAACCCCTTTCCTTCTTCGTCCTTACGTTTTTGTGCGGTTGGTCTCACGAGAGATACATTTTGGCTGTATAAATATTTAGATTCTATTAGCGAAAGCGAAATTGTCTTATCATTCACCTTAATAGTAGCTTTACGATGTTCATCTATATATTGTAAATGAGGACTCTGTATAGCTAAACGTTTGCATTGAGAAGAGATGGCAGACACCATAACAGATATGTGAGGGGGCTTAAACCATGCGGACGATATTTTCAAAGCTTCCAAGTAATAGCGTGGACGGGGCAGGTGTTTCCTCAGGAAAATATCAGGGCGCCGAGTCAAAATGGTGCCCAACACTAAGAGGGTTAATAACAAAGCAATACAAACAAAGTGAGAAATGATAACCCGTATACGGTAGGAGCGAGGAAGCGGGACGCTGAAAGTCTGTACGATTTATCGAAGGACTGTACTATTTGTCTACAAAAATAGCACAATTAGGAGTGAGCTATCTAGCAGCTTTATATACTTTCCAAATGACCATGGATTTCATCTTCGACTACTATGGCCCCATGGCGATGCGGAACATCGAACGATTCATTTCAAAAGGATTTGAGCGTTTAATAAAATTGGAGGAAACATGAAATGGAAATATCCGGTCCGCCGTATACGTAAATAAATGCTTCTATCAGGCTATGCAATATATATCGGGTATCTATGCTAAGTGCTCACCGCGATGCTTTTATGGAATGCTTTGAGCTTGAGGGGTGCACATTTGATCGGCACTTTATTGGAAACAGTACAGCAAATTCCAGTGGACAACGCCTCTCGGAAAGAGGCGAAACTTCAGTTAAGATATTAGGAGGGTTTAGCAATGACGAAAACCAATGAGTTCGAAATGCAATGGAGTGGATCCCTCACGGTTCCTCACGGAACAATGTGTAGCCAGCATACGACACCATTGGGCGTCACAGCTGTAGGAGGGCAAGAGGCGGGCCGAGAGGCTTCCCTGTCGCAGGCACAGTATCCTGTTGGTTGGTTATTGGTTTTTACGACACGTCGACCGTTGAGTCATGTAGCGTCGCCAATCTCTCACGCCGATTGGTCGCGGGCGAAGAGTAGCGACAGGTGAGACTCGAACCCACAACCTTTCGATTGTGAGACGAGCATCTTACCCCCAGACCACTCGTCCCCTCACAGTATCCTGTTCCACACAGCGACAGGTAGCTTATGAACCGACCGCAGTCACGCTCTTTTGGCAAATCACCAGACCACACTTGGCAGCACACCCGAGAAGCTGCCGGGACACAGACCGTGCACCGTTGTCACCTGCCGACAGAAAGCTGAGACACAGCAGCAGCATTTCACCGCCAGGGGTTCTACCAGCCCCTCGGGGATAACTCTGGAACTATTTTTTTTTACTATAGGAGCCTTGGATGCAAACGAACTTTGGGGGTCATGAACGTTCATACGAAGCCAATTTTGGAAGTTGTGATCGTCGAGCGTTGTGAACTTTGGACATTGTGAACGTACCACATCCAAAACATTTTTTACTTTATTTTGCTTCCTTGACGTTGTGAACTTTGCTTAGGAATTGCATCAATGCATTTGGAGGGTGCCCATTCCCCCACTATTTTTGGTTAAAAGCATCGGATTCTACCACTATTTGTCAAATGGACCCAATTTTTTACAATAATAATTAATGACAACATAATTTCCTGTGTAGGGGCCCAAGCCTACCTCCACCGCTTCTAAATTAGGGGATTTTTGGCCTTGTTTACCAAAACGTCCATGTTCACGTTCAACGTTCGTGCACGTGTACACACTGGCAGATCCGATTTTGTCAACTCTTGCTGTAAGCAGAACTTGAGCAGCATAGAACCCTCGATGCGTGTCAGAATGTACTATGCTACCATATTGGCCTCCAAACAATTAAAAAAAATACCTTTAAAATTGGAGATTCTTTCATCCAGACATTTTTTAACCTCGGCAAAGGTTACTGCATTTTCATTCAGTTAACTTCTGTTGGTTTCGGGGGGCCAAGACACTATGGCCCCCTTTTAAGCGCTTCGTGGGAGCCATGGCCGGAATGGCCCCTCCCTGGATCCGTTAGTGAATGTAGCCTGTCTCTTCATCTTAGCAATCCCAACACCACGTTAGGCGTCAGACGCAATGTTAACGCGGACATCGGGGGGGGGAGGATCTCCAGTAAAGAAAGAAAACAGGTAGGTTTATCAGGGACTGGTTTGCGTCGGGCTGGATCAATCTCTGTATCGCACCTCACCGCAGCCCCAATTCCAAACCAGAGAATGATCCAGTCCCATTGGGCGCTGTATAACTCATGCAGTTGCACACGTTTGCCGCTCTAACAGTGCCACCTCACATCACCTTGCATCTCATCTTACCAGGAATCATCTGCATCTTACCTCGACTCACTACCTCACTCCAATTACCCCTCACCACTTTCGGGCTACCTGATAGGAAAATACGAGGCGAGACATGATGTACATTTATTTCTTAGCGGACGCTTGCTGTGCCTTGAGCACCTTACGCACAATCTTCTGCTCCTCCACCAGGAAGGCGCGAATGATCCTGCCGGACAGAGGTCATCACGTCAGATCAGGTCAGGTCAACGGCAACACCTCGACAGAACGATCGGGTATCGACTAGCCATACTTCTACGCCATCATCCATGCCCGAATGCCATCCACAGATTTCCCACTGAGGATCCAACAGGCCGAGACATGCCGGAGAACAAAACATCCTCTCAATTTAAGGATATTAACACCATGTAGAGTTTCGGGCGCTGTATGACCAACGCAGTCGATGCGCCCCTAAGCCCAAATAACCAGCCAACTACATCGTACTGATACGCACCCGCCCCCACGAACAAAAATTGAATCGATGAATTGTATCCTATATTTATTATTATTCATCGACTGTTTGATCGATTCATCGATATTATTCATTGTTATTGAAGTTTGATGCATGGGTGTCATATGCTCGTTACGGTCGGTGCGCCCAAATAACCAACAACTTAACAAACGAAAGCTTGGTGCCTTCTGTCTCAGGAAATGCTTTGCCGGTCTGTAGTACACATTTCGTTGCTTTGTATCATTGATGGCAACTAGGATATGCGGACGGTGGCCAGGTCAAGGTCATGCACATTGGTATATTTAGATCTTGGTATTTTTGTGGAAACATCGCATCTCAAAGAAAAAAGTAAAGCCATATTGAAATATCTCCTTAATCTCCACTTCAACTATAAAAATAAATATCGCAGACATTGCACCGCTCATAAATTACCACATGGACTGGGCGAGTATTTGCATGACTCCAGGCAACTACGACGGCACGAAGCCACCTCACACTGAACACGAAGGAACACCTGTTTGTGCGCGTGTGGTTTAGATTTTCGGCGCGTCAACTAACTGGGCTACATTTAACATTGAACAACTGCTTTGGGTTACGGGCATTTGGACCAGCGTAAGCCTTATTCGTCACAATTGACATGGCACACATACCGCGACGCGTACACAGACAAGAGGCAAATGAAGATTGAAAACCCGGTCAGGACCGTTGGATTTCGTCTCGTCTTTGGGATATATACATTCCAGCTGGTGTTCTCAGCTCATAAAAACATCTGAACGAAACAAATGAATAAATCTTCATGTTCTAAAACCGAATGGAAATAAACACCACGTAAACATACTGCAATTCAACACCCTATCTTTTATGACTCATCCGACTGGTGGGTCATATAGTACAACACCCTGTCTAGCAGACTTCACAGCATGCATTCACGAAATTCAAGTTGGATTCTTGAATAAGTCAAAGGTATTTGGGCGTGGGATCATTTAATATTGCAGTCAATCAAAGACATGGATTAATAGACAAAGATATTAGAGTTCATCTTTAAAAAGTAGCACGTTAAGTTTCAAACGTTCAGTCGTAATCCATGCATACAATAATGTAACATGGCTGAAGCCAGGTAGACATGCCGCAAACATGGCCAGGGTCCAGGAAAGTAATGAGCTTTCATGTCGACATGCTAGTAGTCTTTTAAGTAGGGTGCTACCAGGAACAATCTTTTTGTTTCGTTCATCGTGTACCAGTCGGTAGTCAGAGCACAGCATTTATTAAAGCAGGCTATCTGGGTGGGAATCTTCCACCCAGTCCTTTGCTTTCCCGTTCAATCGTTGTGTGCTTGATGACCAGCCTCCCCCCCCATTGCATCATTGTTCATGATAAAGGGAACGTTTTGTCAATTTTCCCAACCAGTGATTATTCTCCAAAAATGCCCAGATTCCGAGGTGGTAGCATAATTGTGAAGCAGATTTATCTTGTTTCGTTTCGACCAGGAAACGAAACAATATTTCCACTGCCCAAGAAACCAATACAATCGTTACTTTTAGTCAGCTTCGATTACCTTCATTTTGATCAATTTATTGCATGGTGCATAATGCATGCACCATAACATCAGATTCAGACTTTGTAACTACTTTCTAACATTAATTTTTTTAACTTCACCTTCCTGATTTCCAAATCTTTCCAACTTCTTATCTTATCCGACCAAATCTTATCTTTCCGACATATTGTTTCCCGCTGTTTCTATCTAGCCTAGCTCTTGAATAGAGCGGCGGCAATTTCGTGATGGTTGCAGTATGCAGACGCAAGTAGATGTTCATAACACATCGTCTGGTTTGCAGTGTAAAAACTCCTGGCGGCCGCCTGGTGTACCACTACCGGAAGAAGCCCAGGAGGGTTCCAAGATGCGCCGATACCGGCAAGAAGCTGACCGGTTCCAAGGTAACCTTTCGAGGTTTCAAAACACACGGAGCGATGCCTAGACAGGTCCCGAGAAGGGAGCCACTGGAGATGTCCGAGCCACCGCTGGCTCGGATCATCTCTGCGCCTGCCGGTGGTGACCTCCACACCAAGTCAGTTGGATATCGTAGTTTACTGGCGCGTCGACTGCACAGGTCATATGGCGCCAAACTCTCACCAATAAATAACTGTATGAACCCTGTTAACAGCCGGCATCAGAGCTGCTGATGCCCTCTCCACGTTCAGGATTACAATGAAAAACTCAACCATGGACGGGAGCGGCTCAGGCCGATCCACCATTCCCGTGCAGCGGGGGACGAGCCCATCGACGTGGGGCGGTGATAAAATAATGTTCTCTCGCTAGGTGCGAGATGTCGAAATGAGTGCAAAATTGGCGAAATTGCCATGGAAATGTGAGTTAAAATGCGTGTTAAGTTCTTCAACTCCAGTTTTGCGACCAATGCGCATATACAACTGTACCTATCTTGCGTGCTTCGAGAGGTGCCTAATTCGGGGATGTCGATATCAACGATGACGAAATAAATACATGTGCTATAAACTGGCATGGTATAATATTGCACATCAGTGCCTTTACCTATGATTGCCCTACAGGATGTTCGGCGTCACGATCCTGGATCCGTTATGGTGAACGTAAGCACCATACAAAGTATGCATGATGCTTCAACATTGCCCCTTTGTAAGGGGTAGTGTTCAAAACGAGGCATCTATGGGAAGGATGTTGATTCGTTGTTCAGTGGTAGTGGTATCTACCGCCCTATCTCGTGAACAATGTACACCGCTACACAGACCACGACGGATGCGACCTCTCACCTCTCGCGCACGGCGCTGTGGCACAGAACACCGCCGTAGGTGCGCTGCACCGTCTTGTGCTTCTTCTTCATGCGCCGCTTCTCGTGAGGCCGTGCGGACCGGATGCCTGGCGACGAGCGCAGCACAACATTATATAGCAAAAGGTGTCCGAAAATCGGCACCTTTCGGATGTTTGTCTGCACTCAACGACAAACTGAATACAAACAATTGTATTTTATTCCTGGTCGGGTGGGTGGCCATTGGCTTGACGAGTTTTGGGTCACACAAAACTGAGTCGACCGTTTTGGGTCACACGTCTCTCACGTCGATCGGTCGCAGGTGAAGAGTTAGCAGCACTGGGGACACGAACCCACAACCTTTTCGGTCGGGAGACGGGCACCTTACCACCCGACTGCTGTCTGGGGGTGAGGGGGCAATCTGTGTATTTTCCCGCTGTTGGCTGCAATTTGGCATCGACATTTATGGGCGGTGGCACATACCGTAGCCATATACATACATTTATTTAATTCCAGGTTGGTTATTGGTTTTTACGACACGTCGACCGTTGAGTCATATAGCGTCGCCAATCTCTCACGCCGATTGGTCGCGGGCGAAGAGAAGCGACAGGTGAGATTCGAACCCACAATCTTTCGATTGCGAGACGAGCATCTTACCCCTAAACCACTCGTCCCCTTATTTAATTCCAGAAACTGACTTGATGGCACATATGTACTCCAGGACACTGATATTTTTGCCATAACTGTACATCACTGATATTTTAAGTATGGTGGGACACGTTCCAAAATCACATTCAAATGCCAGTTGTTTGGGCTTAAGGACGCGCCCACTACGAGGTCATTACTACTAATTGTTCAGCAGTCTCTAAAGGTCGTCCCTTGTACTATGGGTATTCTCTTTCCTGGTGATATTCAAATGATATCAAATGATCAAAGATAATGATTCAAATGATATTCCTGGTGACATTCAAATGAGCCTGACTGCAAGATCTTCCCATATAATTTTCCTACATATTGCACCCATTTAAGAGACTGAAAATGCCGGGTGGTGTTTTTTTTGTAGTCTTGTAGCTTCTATGTGGTTCTTTTCCATGCATCCTGATAGGCACCATTGCGGAATTTATAAAAGCTAGGTGGTGCTCAGGCACCACCTGCTAACACTAAAGCTCCACCCATGCTGCAGGTGTAATGCGAGGGCATTAACCACACAGCTGATTTACTATCACCATCATTTCTGTTATTCAGCACTTTCGTACATTTGTAGTGACATTTTCTGCTAGGAACACTATCAAACTAGAAGTACAACCTACCGGTCAGCTTCTTGCCGGTATCGGCGCATCTTGGAACCCTCCTGGGCTTCTTCCGGTAGTGGTACACCAGGCGGCCGCCAGGAGTTTTTACACTGCGAACCAGACGATGTGTTATGAACATCTACTTGCGTCTGCATACTGCAACCATCACGAAATTGCCGCCGCTCTATTCAAGAGCTAGGCTAGATAGAAACAGCGGGAAACAATATGTCGGAAAGATAATGGGTGTTGATTAATGCAAGGTGCGGGAAAAAAAAATCGAAATCGTCTGAAAAAGGCGTTAAAACCGAATAGTGATGCTCAGATGAAATCTCAATGAAGACAATATGAAAAAGACGGCACATCTTCGGAAACTGCATTAGAGAACAATTTGCAGGCCCTTTTAGCGAGCATGGAATTAAGTTGAACGAGTGTTGTTTTGGAGGAATTCACCAATGGCTCCAGTGTTCGCAAGAAAGTGGCACAGCAACGCATCGGTGACTGATGCGGTACTTTGTGAATGATATACCAATTGTAGGTTGGTTATTAGTTTTACGACACGTCGACCGTTGAGTCATGTAGCGTCGCCAATCTCTCACGCCGATTAGTCGCGGGCGAAGAGTAGCGACAGGTGAGACTCGAACCCACAACCTTTCGATTGTGAGACGAGTATCTTACCCCTAGACCACTCGTCCCCATACCAATTGTAGGGAATATTCAAGGATAAATAACTAAACATGGGGTTGAGGAACGACGAAAAGCGTACAGCTTCATTCCATGGCAACAGGAAGCGTTGGGGACACCGACGTCCAACAGCGTACACATAACTTCTGACCAAATTATAATTATTAATGGTCAAACTGAGAACACAAGATAAACATAGTATCTCAGCAGACATTAATAAACTGTGGGACAGCCCAACACAATGGCTACACAATATCATCGGACACACGCCACGGCATATCACCAGCCATCATCACGCAAATCATCAGCCAAACCCAATATTCATAATAAGGCCCCAATGTATTGTAAACGTGAAACTTAGAAAATGGTTAAGGTTGGAATCAAATTACGACTTTTAAAACAAATCTTGTGAAGAACCTCGAGCTAAGATGAACAGCACATACGCATATATATGCGCATATATATGCGCATATATATATATGGTTGGTTATTTGGGTTTAGGGGCGCATCGACTGCGTTGTTAACATAGCGCCAATATATATATATATATATATATATATATATATGCGCATTTGTGTGTTGTGTATGTTGGATGAAATCGTATTATATCCACGAATGTATGGAAAGCTCACCGTTGCTGGTGTCATCTGCAACCTTCAAAGCAATATTACAAAAGCAGTGCGACCGCCTCAAACTTGGTCGTGGCGATTGGAAAAATGCGTAGAAACAGTCAAAAAAAGAAAGAAAGAAGAAGCTAAATCGAAACTGAGGCATACAAATATATCAACTGGGAGATTTTCCGACGCATCCAGATTGAAACAATTAAATTCGATATAAACATACCGTATATACACACACAGAGATGCTAAGGCATAGTCTGGTGAACGAGAGCAAAATAGAAAATGAGTAACGTTCAGAACGAGTTTCTATTTCAGATATGCCCAATTTGTGATATCAAACCCACAATACACAATACACACCGAAGCTATTCTCAAGCAACGAGATATAATGATTAGTGACAATGAACACATATTGGAAGCACGCGTCACCGATGAGGCGGAGAGCACCACTCACAGGCGCCGCCACCCGAAGCATGTTTGGCACAAAATGCCTGCCAGAAGCACCCAAAAAGCACATAATGGTATGTGGCGTTCAAAATGCCCACTATAGAATGCTCCTCAGTATTATACTAGACAGTGTAGAAATCCACTTCCGATTGTGCTAGATTTAAGCAAATTCTTCCCCCTGTTCGCAACACACAATGTAAATATTATGGCAGCCTGCATGCATCATTTCTTCTATGAATACATAACGGAAGTTTAATTTTGCGATGTACCCAATAGAGCAATGAATGCCATTCACATGCCACATATGAACTATGTGTATATGATGTCAGCCAGGGAATGATCACAAATAATTATCGAGCTTGCAATGTCAATCCACAAAATCCAGCACATCAGTTGCCATATCAAACATTGCAACAATCCAACCCCACATAAACATCAAAGCCAATTTCCGATGGCACCCATATTGGCCAGCGGCCATACGGCACTAACATGAGCAGCCACCAGGAATACGCAGTGCTCGCGACCCACCACCGAGCCAACAGTATTGCCGCGCCACTGGTGCGCAGTTCGGCACAACCACGGCGGTGTGGTCCCACTCCGTCCGGCCGCGCCACTCCAGCAGGTGTCTCCAACCACGCCCAGCTGTACTACGGGTTTCCTCAGGGTACCGCCTGGCCGCTACAGCAGTACCAGGCTCTGGTGGCGCTGACTCGCCACACTGCCGTCCTAGTCCCGCACCCTGACCACGTACAGCTGCACACTGTGGCTGTGGTACAGCCTCACCACACTGCCGTCCTAGTCCCGCGCCGTCACCACGTACAGCTGCACACCGTGGCTGTGGTACAGCCTCACCACACTGCCGTCCTAGTCCCGCGCCGTCACCACGTACAGCTGCACACTGTGGTTGCCGGGCAGGTCGGAGCCGGCCAGTGCCGGCCGGTCGGCGCCGAACTGCGAGAGCGGCACCAGTCGCGCGCGCAGCCGCCACTTGTCCAGCAGCGGCTGCAGGCAGCGGTCGGCGCTGCGCTCCTGGTACGAGAACACGAACTGCGCGCGCCGGCTGCCCTCCAGCAGGAACGCCACGGAGCGCAGCACCTCCTCGAACAGCGGCTCGTCGTAGAACACGTCCGAGCCGAGGATGAAGTCGAGCGGCGGCAGCGCCAGCAGCTCGGGGCTCACCAGGCCCCAGCTGAGCCCCAGCACGCGCGCCGTGGCGCCGTTCAGATGCAGCGCGCTCTCGCAGTTGGCGAGCAGGTGCGGCGCGCGCGCGCAGTCGGTCACCACGCAGCGGGCGCCCAGCTTGGCCGCCACGATGGACGGCAGCGCCGTGCCGGCGCCCAGCTCCAGCACGTGCGCCGCGGCGAACCGGTGCCGCTCGTGGAACACGTACTGCGCCAGCACCACGGCCGCCGGCCACGTGTACAGGCCGTAGGCGCGGTTCAGCACCTCGGGCACCAGCGCGCAGATCACCAGCGGCGGGTCGTCCGCGTCCGACTCCTCCGCCGAGCTGAACTCGAACTGGCGCACGTAGCGCGACGCGGTCGACACGCCCTCCATGTCGGCGCGTTCGTCGGCCGGCCGACCACGGCGCCGCGGGTCTGACGCGCCCTCTTTAGCCCGTTTCGTTGGCCTTACGCGCCGTCTTGATCTGACTCAGTTGACGACGCAGTTCACCGGCACTACCTGAAGAATTCGCTGCCCTTTGACACGCGCGGGCGCCCGCCCAGCTTGGCCGCACCTTCAAATAAGTCTATTTGATATTTTATTTTTGCTCATCCACGGAAGTTGCTCCCTGGACAGTCCTGCCACATTCCGCAGTACATTGTCGCTTTCTGCAGACACCTGTCGTTCCTCATGGAGATCTGCCACTCGCTGTGAAGGTCGTCACTCCCCGACAGGGCTCCTGCTCCACATTGAGGCATGCTGCTCCCTGCTGCCTATCGCTCCCCGGGCGTGTCAGTGCCAGCGGCTGAAACGTCACCAATCTCTGCCCCACAGCATCCGGTGCGAATGCTTACGACGCGTCACTTTGCTCGCCTGTTCCCGAACAAAAATGATCCGCCGCTACAGGTTTTCTAGAACTACACTCAAACCTTCCTTGGAATAAAATCACACACCACGACTGTAGCACACTCGACGTGTTCGTATGTCTTGCGACCACCGCACCACTTCGCAAGCATCCGCAGCTTCTTCTGCAGGTCGTGCAGACGAGTGGAGTGACGCGGAATGACGCACGCCACGCCAATGATACGAACTGCACGCAACTGCACTGTCAAGGAGCTTGGCACACACGCCTGCAAAACAAGGGCACGTGCTGTGGAGTGACTCAGGGACCAGAGCTACTGTCTGTGCCATATCAGGCCATCGATCCAAGGACTCAGAATGGCTTGAGCCACTCCACAGCAATGCATGTGCGCCACACACGCTGATACGTGGCACTACTCGCCATCAAGACAAGTGGACGGCAACTAATGTACATGATACACCACCCAGGACCATCAAGCACAAAACTGGCAGTGAACTGTATTACTGTAGTGTAGTTCACTGCACATGATCACGTGGCCTGACAACAATTGTTGAACAACTCTGAAATTGGCAGCTTACCACTTCAGGGAATAATGACTACACATGGCTATCTTCTGAGGAATGGTCTAAAAATATAATCATCTAAATTTCTTTTTACTGCTTTCTGGTCACCCAAAAACCCAAATTGGTCAGAGATGCCATCAGTTTGACCAAATTTGGATATTCCCAAGGAACTTCAAATGGGTCCAATGGTAAAATAGCTGCTGATGGGTGCATATCACATTTATCTCCTTAATGACATGTATTATACATAGTCTGTGGATGTCGCCTCCTCCCAACAACACCGAATACCTTCCACTGCTGTAAAATACTCACACTTTGACCCGGTTTGACCGGGTGTTGTAGGAAAGCCTCCTACGGTAGGTCAGACGCTGCACCATTTTCCTGCAAAGGGAGAACAGCTATAAGACGAATACTTTGGTGCCATACCAAAATTATTTGTGCTCTGGTATGACATAAAAAGCCAGGCAAACTAGGCTGGGCTATGATTGGCCACTTTATCAGATCAGGATTGGCAAGGCTATGACACTTTTACATAGATGATCTAAGGTGAATATAATCAGTATGGAGAAGGTGGACTTGGAACATACGAGGGGATGGAAGGTCTGGATTATGGTGCCAGATTATGAAAACCAGATCTGTACTCTGTTAAAGTTGTCCGATTTGTGCAGACATCAAATTTTGGAAGACTTCATGGCCATTAAGATCTCCGGCATGCTTGTACTGGCACCAGTGGGGAACACGCGTGGATACCTACCGAACTTGGCTCACAGATGTGCATCAGTTTACTGTAAGATTTTTCTAGCCTCGGATGCTGTGCCACCTAGAAGTCATTGCCTGATGATGCAGTAACCTTAATGGACCTTGGCTGCATTTAAAGCTGGAGTGCGCTCAAATATCTGCACATTGTTGTATGAAATAGTGAATAGATTAACCACGATAACATACTAATCGAGCTTGGTTGGTTATTGGTTTTACGACACGTCGACCGTTGAGTCATGTAGCGTCGCCAATCTCTCACGCCGATTGGTCGCGGGCGAAGAGTAGCGACAGGTGAGACTCGAACCCACAACCTTTCGATTGTGAGGCGAGCATCTTACCCCTAGACCACTCGTCCCCATACTAATTGAGCTTGAAGAAATAACATATTAATGAAGCTTTACTTCTTTATAATTAATTTTTAATAACTCATTAAAAATCTTACCTGACCACAATCCATTAGCAGATGTAGTGGCTACTCTAAGTATATAAATTGTGTTTAAGGTGCACTTTCCAGTATCTGTTACTTGCCCTGTCGATCTGATAACTCCATTTTTATTTAATCTATTGGACTGGCATACCTGCAGATATGGGCTCCCCTCAATGAGCCACAGAGCTCATCTCTGGGTGACACGATACTCAAGAACTTGGGGAGCCAACCAGGTGAGAGCAGAAGCTGCTAATTTTACTGATATAGTAATTAAATAGCAAAACATAACCCAACCCAACCTAACCAGACCTAAACACATCTAAGCTGCAATTGCAATGTATGCATTGCACAAAGCTAATAGTGCAATGCATAATATTGCAAAAGAAGCAATATCCAGATCATGATGTAATCCATACATCATGTCTGACCAGGCCACATTGAGTCACATCATTTTCCATCCAGCCACATCAAGCTTCTGACTGTGTTTCTGATCAAGATTGTGTCAACTAGAAGTGTGCATATGTGGCAACAAGGCTGAAACCAAGCACTTTTGATGTGAAGAAGTGTTGAACCAACTTGTTAGTTATTTGGGCTTCAGGGTGTGTCGACAATGTTGATCATATAGCGCCCAATTGAACCAACTCCAAGGAGTGTCAAATTCCCCCCCTGTTCATGTCTGAGAAGTGCCTGATGAGAGGTGGATAAATTATGGCACAGGGAGCAGCAGTGCAGCATGGATGAGACATAACAGGAATGTCCCCTATCAACCAAAAAGTAAGCAGAAGCAGCAACAAGTGGTTGAATCTTCCAAATGCATTGATAAACATTGCATTCTAAAAAATCAAGAAATCCCAAAACAACTTAATACACAAATTTATACAGTTTGCAAAATCATGATATTAAGGTGAAATAATCCATGAAAGCACTTTTTGCATGTAAAGCAGAAAAAAAGCACACCACAATCCAAAGTAGGGTTGGAATCATGGACCTGTTTGCAATCCAAAACATTATCAGCTCCAAAAATTTATCTGCTCCTTTTTGCCCAGATTGAACAGCCTTGTGCAAAACAAAATGACAAGCATATTACTGTTGGATACAAATGCCAAAATTGGCTGGGAAGTGCACATATCAGTCATTTCATGCCACAAACGGAAAACTATCCTTGTATGTTTATTGAGTGGTTCACAACACACCTTATGAATGGTCACAGCTAATGGCACTCCTCATATTGTATTGCCAGTGGGCAGCTGAACCAGATGTTCCAAGTGGTGCAAGTGTTGAACCCAGGACCTTGGTATCCAGAGCTCCAACAACTTACCCACTCAGCCAATCCCACCCAGATAAAACTATTCTCTCCAAATGAAAAAAAAAAACACTAGGATTTTCCTATCCAAATCCAGGATTCCAACACAGAACCCATCCAGCCAATCTTCAAGTATTACCCCTTGCTAATCTTTATATCAACAAGGTATCTATAAGTCACTGTCAGCTGTTGGTGACATCAATCAAAGTACAGAGAAAAACCTGTTAGGTTAGGTTATCTTGCCAACACCCCTGAATGAGCACATTGACCCCTTCAAAATATCCCTGGTGAAGCCCCTGGGTTCATTCAGTGCATCCAGCTGGAGGTTTTTCTCTGTACTTTGAGTGATGTCACCAACAGCTGACTGCCTTGAAATGAAGAGCAAGGGGTAATACTTGAAGATTACCCCAGACCCCAATAGATGAAGCAGGGGGTATCTGAACACTCCATTTCTTGAACACCTACCTTTGGACATCTCCCACATCATATTCAGCATGTAAATAACAAAAAGATGGTGGTATTCATAAACGATGGCACCTCAAATTTTTCAGCCAGAAGCACCCTTCCAGAGACAAAGGTCCATGATGACAACTCCAAATGGTCCAATTGGACATTCATTGCATGAGTAGGCTTTAATTGAGTACTTCCATTTACTTTCATGGACAAATAGTATTACATCAAGCAACTCATATGATAGTGCAAAGTAATCTACAGTGCAACATTAACCAACGGCCTTGATGTAGTGGTGGTGGATTGGTGTTTAGGGCGCATCGACTGCAAAGGTCATTTTGCGCCCATAACTTGTGGTGATAGCTAATCTACTATGCACCTATAGTAGTCTTCAGGGGGCGGTGATATACAACATCAAAACTGGCTTGTTGAAGGAAAGTAAAAATATCTCCAGACGATACAACCCCAGTCATTGTTTAGTAGCATTAGTAAAGTGTCGATGCTTACCCATCCTAAAATCTGGCGTCGGAGAGGGTCCAGCAGTACACAATCTACTAAAACATGATACACCATAAGTGGGTCCGAACAGCGTGGGCATAAAGGTTGGTCATCACCGGCCAGTATATAGCTGTGTGTCGTGAATGTATGGCCAATCCTCAATCGGCAGTGTTACTTCCCCCTGTCGCGAGGTCTGATGTAAGGACTGCCACATTCCTAGTACCAGCTTTATAACCCTCAGCTTACTAGGTTTGGAATTCCAGGTTTGTTGCCATTCGGACTGTATGTGATAATATGGAGGGGTATATATCACTTGGATGAAGACGTAGGTTGGTTATTGGGGTTTTAGGGAGCATCAACTGCATTGGTTATGCAGCGCCCATTGGATGAAGACGTAGACAAACTTCACAACCATTGTTGATGTCGTGCTTAGCAGCTAAATCGGCAGCTTCATTTCCAGCGAGTCCAACATGGCTGGGAATCCAGCAGAATACGATATTTTTGTTGATAGCAGTTAGGGATTTGACTATGCAAAGAATCCTTTGCACAAGCCTGTTATCCAAGTTAAAAGACTTCATTGCCCAGACTGCTCAGGGAGTCAGTAAAAATGGGGTGATTTATGGACTGGTCATCCTGGATATGATAGATTAAAAAATGGTGCACAGTTCTGCGGTAAAAATCAACTCCTGCTTCGATAAACAGAAGTAGCCAATACCGCGTCGACCAACATACGCGCATCCCACACCGGAAGGAGACTTTGAGCTGTCTGCAGATGCAGGAGAACTCACTGTACTGGTGTAGTTTTTCTAACGCAAGCATGCAGAATTCTGCGGAGGTCACATTTCCATTCTTTGAATAGGACAAGGTAAGGTCAGTCTGCACTGGGACAACCTTCCAAGGGGGGATGTTCGAAGTGACAGCGAGTGCCACAGACCAACGGCCCTGACCTCTAACGACTGTGATCAGGTCAAAAACGTATTGGCTCCAGATTCGAACCCACCACCATCTGTGCGGACGTCCTAAGAAACTGCGCCAATCGCCAACATGGTGCAGGCCGAATACGTGATGTAGAGCATGCCAACTGAAGAGATGTTTATTTCCTTGACGATCTCCGATGAAGTTTTGCATGTTCTTTACATGCCACCTAAATTTGGTAAATTTTTATTAAAAGGTGTTCTTGGAATTTTTGGATTTTTCGCGGAATATCATGTTTATGAACGTGATTCTGAAGATGCGATCATTGGTTTTCTCCGTAAATGCTTACGTCTCGGTTAATCTTAGCGATAATATCTATAATGCGCCATATATGCCACACCGCTGCTCTTTGTTGCACAATTTATCCATCCCTCACCTGGCACTTCTCAGACGTGATTAAAGGGACATTCAACACTTCACGCAGTTGATTCAACACTTTTTCATTTCTCCGTAAGCATTTACGGAGAAAACGAATGATCGAATCTTCCGAATCACGTTCATAAACATGACATTATGCAAAAAAATCCTTTAATTCCAAAAACACTGCTTAAGAAAAAAATACCCTAAATTTAAAGCTACCACCAAATCTAATTCTCAGACCAGTTTTGATAACAAAATAGTCCATACTATCGACACTGCTGAAATAAGTAGAATTAAACTTACAAACATCAGCAAATTGCAATAAGCTTTTAATTTGCATGGAGACTGCACTCAGCTCCACAGTATCTGGCAGCTGATGAGTGACTGCCAAATGACAAATTGGTGCCATGGTTAAATTAGCTAAGGATGCAGTTAGAAGCCAACTTCCTGAGGAATGGTAGAGAAAATGAGAACAAATGTGTACTTAATCTGTCACAAAGTTTATAAATTCATACCCAATACTCCTGACATGCTCACATCACACAACTAATAAATATTTACAGCAAACCCTATGAGTAGGACGATTGTGCACCAACTGATTGGTATTTCTGTCTTAAAGGGCATTTTTGGAATTTTCGGATGTTTGTCCCAGAATATCATGTTTATTAACGTGATTCGGAAGATGTGATCATGTTTTCTCCGTAAATGCTTACGTCTCGGTTAATCTTAGCAATAACATCCATAATGCGCCATATATGCCACACCGCTGTTGTTTGTTGCATAATTGTATTCATCCCTCACCTGGCACTTCTCAGACATGATTAAAGGGACATTCAACACTTCATGCAGTTGATTCAACACTTTTCACGTCAAAAATGCTTAATTTCCGCCTCTTTGTCACATAGATGACACCACCATTACTTCACCACAACACCGGAAAAAAACTAAGCAGAGCACGGCTTCCGGGCGTGATGTACGGATGACGTCATGATAAATATTATGCTTGTTTTGAAATTATAATATATAAGTTTATATTAGTTTAGATAAGAGTAGATTGTATTACGTTAGGTTAGATTAGGTTTTCCTATTTAATTATTAATTATCATACTGCTTGTTGGAAGTCCTGAGGAAAGACGACAAGACCGAGCAGAAGCACACTCTTTTAAATATCACTTCGCTGTCCGTCACGATAAACATTGCGCTTGTCTTTAAATTAAAATATGAGTTTATATTAGTTTAGATAAGAGTAGATTGTATTATGTTAGGTTAGGTTAGGTTATATTTTCCTATTTAATTATGAATTATCATACTATTTGTTGGAAGTCGTGAGGATAGACGAGACCAGGGTCACAGGGGTCACTTTGAGGTCAACAGTTCGAAAATGGCTTCGGTGTGTGTAGGTTGTGATCCAGTGCCATATGATTTAATCAAACCTTGCTATAAGGACAACCAAGCGAGCTTAGACTTCCTTAGACACCACGGAGTTCTTCCTGCCGGAGTTGTCTGCTCTAAGTGTTCCAAGGCATGCAGGTTGCAGGAGAGTAGGCATCGGTGGGAGTGCACCGAGACGTTTCGTGTCGCCAGAAGGAAGGAGAAGAGGTGTGGGTTCGTCACAAGCGACTACAAAGGAATTTTTCTCGACGGAACCCGCCTGGAACCGTGGCAAGTTGTTTTATTAATCTGTGGTTAGATAAAGCCAGGACCATCTCATTACGGTATGTGAACGTTTGTAGCGTTAGCCAATCGAAGCCTCAGTCCCATGCCTATGACGTCATCATACCGTACCGACGTGACTATGACGTCATCGTTCAAATTGAAAAGTAAGCATCTACGGAGAAAACGAGTGATCGCATCTTCCGAATCACGTTCATAAACATAGTATTCCGAAAAAAATCCTAAAATTCCTAAAACTGTTTAAGAAAAGTTTACCAACTGATTTGTTACTTGATATCTACCGGGATGAGTTTTGGAATATAAAATGATTTAAGGAAAATTATACTAAAAACGATCAGTCAAATCAATATATTTCCACCACCAAGCAATAATTTTTGTCAATGAGAAAGCTGACAAAATCGATTGAAACCAATTCTTATCAATATTAAATGTTCTCCGATGTACTTATTTTTAATTCATGTCTGTTGTTTTTCTTCGGGTTTTCATTTTGGTTTCGGGCCCATCAGCTGCATATTTAATATAGCGCCCATAATTCATGTCTAGAATGTTTTAGTTGAAGACAGGAATGACTTGGAACTTGGAAGAATTAAAAGCGACTAGACGGGAGAGCAAATTGCCGCTGTAAAACCGCCTGCTGTTGACATGAATAAAGTAAGGTTTCAAATGCGACGCAATCACGAAAACAAATACTGCGAACAAGTTTTAAAATGTCATGAAGGATGCTGCAGAACAACTTACGGGAAATGACAAGAAGTACACTGCAACAATAACAAAATGAACACGCAACACTTATTTAATGTTATAAAAGAACCCGACTACGATTCCCACCAACCTGCGGCAGCAGCGGAAATTGGAAAGAAAGAGAACCAAGAGAACTTCTCTAGCAAAATCGGATATTTAGACTAATTTGTGCGAAACAAAAGTGCTTATCAGTTACAGGCAGTGAATCTTCCCGCGAAATAGGAAGATACAAAATTGTATAATCTACTCTTATATAATCTTATCTAATTTATCCGCAATTTCGGTATTCCATCCAGTCAGCACTATCAATGGCGATACCAGCACCAATGCTAAGGCGGAACATTTATCCAAAGCGGATTGCACGACGAACAAAAATCAGACTCCACCAGCTAACATTGTAGAATGTCAACAACGCTGATGTACTTAATGCAGTGAGATATCCTCCACCGGTTGCAAGTAAATTAATTCCCTGGAAGGAGGTGCAGAACTGCACAGAGGCGGATCCAGGAGTTCTCAACGAGAAATAATAATAATAATGACCTTTATTTCGAAAGGGGGCACATTTCCACAGAGGAGGAAATATCATCTTCCTCGGGAAGACATCCGGCTCCATGGCCTGTGGTCAGAGGCGTAGATACTTAAATCATTGTCATGCAACTCCTATACTCAATGGTCCACGCAAGGGTGTTGTTTTGTGTACTTTTGGAGGGGCATGTGCCCCCTCAATGTTAAATTTTGCCCCTCCAATAGTGAAAATGCTCCCCCCCCAATATGAAGTGGAAATTGGCATGCAGCAAAAAGCATAAAACTGCGGGCTGCATTGGTGCGGGAGCGCCGATGGTCCTCCGATGGCCCTGCCGATGGCCCTGCCGATGGCCCTGCCGATGGCCCTGCCGATGGCCCTGCCGATGGCTCTGGAACTAGCGACGTTCGTCTGTGCACTCTTGTGATCTGTCACAATCTGTGATCTGTGATCTGTGATCTGTGATCTTGTGATCTGTCACTCAGGATGGTTCCCAGGCGACTGACTGCCACCGTTCACGTCGCGGCTGTACCATGTAGTGTGGTCAGCGTACTGGTGTCCGGAGACACTGCGCCGAATTGCACCGTCTGCGCTGCTGAGCATCCTGCCGCCGGCGCCATTGCTGACACCAGGCCTGAAGCCGAGGCTTCCAAAAATATTTCAGCTGCAGTAGTCAGTTGGTCCAGAGGAGCTTGCTCTGACGGCAGCGATAATGCTGCCAAAGCCTGCGGCAGCCGTTTAACAAATGGCCTTTAACAGCTCACGGACGTGTAGAGCATCCCGTGTTGTACCTATAATTATGAGTGCATCCACAGGCGTATTTAAACATTCACTAAGGGGGCATGACTTCAAAGGGCACCGGTACCGGGTGGGAGGAGCGTCAAAACGATGCAAATGGTGCCGACTTCGACCAAAGCGGCACTACTGACAAATAAAACAACATTTTTTAAAGGTGTACCTGGGGAGGGGGCGGCACTCCGACTTCCCAAAGACAAAATTGTATTGAAGGACTCCAAAAAAAATCGCATGGACTGAAAATTATATACGGGGTGCAGCCGAGCGGCTCTAGAGATGTCCCAATCTTCCCGTCAGAGGGACGTCGCTTACAAATCAGAGGACGCTAGATTCGTCTCGCCTAATAGTAAGAGGCAATGGTAAGAGGAAATGGTAAGAGGCGGCGAGCCAGGGTGAGTCGAGCTTAGGGGTCTCCTCCGATTTAGATAATTGAGCGCGTAAGACCAAGAAGGGCTTGGGCTTACACAATAGCGGCAGCCCAAGATGTTGATGACGTAATATGTGTTAACTGAAATGTAGCACCTACGTTCTTGCAAAAGCTTGTGAGTGATGGAAAAAATGTTTGGTTTTTGCTAGTCGCTGGGGATCAGGTGCACCCGCTGGATCCGCCCTGGATCCGCCCTGGATCCGTCAGTGACAGTCGTGCCGTTCGGCCCACAGGACGCTAGTGGACTGCATTACACCACGGTGGCGAATAGACCCGACTGGACCCTCTGCCACCCTCCTCCCCTCTGCACTCGCCTGGACAGGGCCGACCGTTAACAGACGCGGCTGGACCCGGCTCCCCCGACCACGGGCCATTCAACTGGCCACCCCTCTCACTCCTCGGGCCGACCTTACAGACGCTGCACCTCGCCACCCTCCCCTCCCCCCTCTCGGACAGGGCCGACCGTTCACAGACGCGGCTGGACCCGGCTACACCCTCTGCCACCCTCCTCCCCTCTGCACTCGCCCTGGAAACGTTCACAGACGCGGCTGGACCCGGCTACACCCTCTGCCACCCTCCTCCCTCCTAACCTCTGCCACCCTCCTCCCCTCTGCACTCGCCTGGACAGGGCCGACCGTTCACAGACGCGGCTGGACCCAGCTACACCCTCTGCCACCCTCCTCCCCTCTGCACTCGCCTGGACAGGGCCGACCGTTCACAGACGCGGCTGGACCCGGCCAGAAATGAACCATTCGTGAAGACGTAAAGCATTAACAAAACGATATACATGTGAGAGATGATCAATGCTAAGGTAAACAATTTAGAAATCTTCCATCCATACCAGCCGTCATATTTGCGTACCGAAATCCTGCATCATCTCTAGCGAATGACAAGGAGGAAGGCCGAGGGGATGGGCCGCCCTTGTGCTTTAGTTGTGGGATATATTGTTGTAGCAGGATATAATAGGAAATATTACAAGATTGGAAATTGCAATGGTAGTGGGATATATTGCAAGGCAGGACAATATATGCTTTACGAAATCAATACACCTTGCCCAACAGGCCAAATTACTGACAGCCATGAAGAATAGAAGTCAAATGGATCATCGGAAGCTATTTTTGGCCATTCAGAGTAAAACAAGCCAAAAATATCCACTATGTAGTTGGCAACATGGAACTTGAACTTCCCAGCAACGACTTGCTGAAGTGTACGCATCCAGAAGCTAAACTCCTGGCGACAGCGGATGAGAGAACCCCCAAGAAGACGCGCATAGCAAACCTGAACGTGTATTGACACCTTGAGCAACATGTCCGCATTGTGCTCGAGTTGCTCGTCCGGTTACATTCTTCGGCTCGAGTTGCTCGTCCGGTTACATTCTCCTTTAAAGCCATCGTGTCTTCGGAGGCCTCTCCGGCAACCGAGGAACACTCCTCCGGAACAGACATGGTCGGAATCACCGCTCCCATCTACACACAACACATCAACATATACGCCTTACACAACAACGAGCTGGTACAGCAGTCCATCGCTCATATGGCACATATTTTTAACACACATATGTACATAGTCAGAAGAAATAACGTTTCAACGTTTCCGCCTCCGCGACATGCTAAACCCGAGGGAACGCAAAGCACGATTCCCGAATAAGCTGATGCCCGGGGACGTTTGCGACTACGCCAGGCAGTTCTTCGCAACCCTGATGACATTGCTGGCACTGCGCTTGGAAATACATTCTCATCATATACGTCTGCGTTCCAGCCTAAAACACACAGAGCAGGACGTGTACGATTACACAACACTTAATGATGTGATGGGGAAACAAAACATCATGTCACTCGTCCAACGAGACAAAGCAGATTTAAGCTCAAAATCGTATGAGCGTCTCAAGCATGACCGATGCGAAAGGAAGAATCAGACAAACAGCAGGAGACATCAGCAGACAGCAGACAGTGGGAAGCGGACGAAATGTTGAGCATGTAGTCTTTGTCAGAAAGTTGGGAAAATGCATGCCTAAGGATATTTATATAGAGATGTGTAAGATATCGATGCACAACTATTTGTAAATACGAAATACATGTCCAATTGCCTGGACATCCTGGGGGTTTTTTTTCTTTTTTTTTTTTTTTTTTTTTTTTTTTTTTTCCTTTTTTAATTTTTTTTTTTTTTTTTTTTTTTATTTAGAAAAATATTTTTTTTTTTTTTAATTACTTTTTTCCCTTGGGGTTGGAGGGTAATTTTTAACCCGGGGAATTGAAGTATTCCATTCGACCCCCAAAATGCCGGAAGCTATATGGAGCAATCTACACCAACACAACACACACCAGAAACTCGGTTGATAAAGCGAACCCATTCGATGTGAAGCGAATCGCTTAATTCCTGCGCCACTTTCGACGACAGTTGCTTGAATATCATCAGATCCCAAAATAGCTCCACAAAACTGCCCTTGATAGCATAGACTATGGACTGCCTACCAAGTCTAGACGAAGGATGCACAAACACAGTGTATTTTTACGCACGTCTACCTCTGAGTCAGACGGTAATTTTTTTCTCGATAGTGTAGTAACCGGCGTTGGTGACAATTTGTTGTCATTCGTCCGACAAATTCAGTTTTCTCGAGTGATGGCTGGCATAGTGCACCAACCGTGGATGCATATTCCGCACAATGCATATTCCGAAATCCGACCACCTTGCGCCTTAAAGGAGGCGGTACATTTTAACTGCCTACAACATTCGTTAATGCGACATAGTTTACACCTTGATTTTTCGTGAGCGACAAATCTCGGCATTTCTTCACCTCCGCTCTGAACAAGCTAACCAAAACCTCACACTTCTACTCTCACAATATGTCCAGAGCAAGTGGCATTCTGCAGCTCCTTGTCAGCAGGTGTGCCAAGAGTCTGCGAACCGAATCAATAGCCGCCTCAGGCATTTCACGTCTTTATACAATGTAACGTTGGATATCTCAAGAGGCATGTGACTTGGCCTAAGCGGTACAAATGTGTGCCCAGCCATCTCTTCCAACATACTGCATGGACATACTAGATTCCCTTAGTCGCCGTCAGATAAAGCTACTAGATTACAAGATAGACATCCCTGCATGTTTAAGTTTTGTTGAGTTAGGCACTTCGGCCTGACATCCCTGCATGCTGCAGATGAATATGACCAAAAGGTCATGTAGTATACCAGCTTTGATTGTCATTGGACGTGTCAGTTCTCGCATCAATTTGAATCATTCGACACAACACAGTACCTGCTCAAAGGGATGGACCCAGGAGTCTTGATCGGCGGGTACTTGTTCTGGAGGCCGGATGGGCTCCGCTTCTCCGGAGGGGGATTTTCTACTCTGCTGGGCGACATTGGCTGAAAAACTCATTGAGCAGTGAGGGAGCAGAGCACTCGAGCGTCGAGCTTCGAGACTGTTTCCGGTCAAAGGTGCGTCACATCTCTATCGGGAGAGCGCATGCCCCCAGTTGGCCCCCTGGATCCGCCACTGCCTACCCAATTGGCATATTAACATGAAAAACGCTGCAGCAAATAATCACATAACACAAATATACTTTGTCAGCTTGCGTGGAGTGGCACGCGCCTGGAAAACGCTAACCAATCGTCACCACTATGCTAGAAACTCTTGGCTGAAGCGAGGCTCGGGCTCAAATGCCGCCATGCTCGCCACGTCGGGCTTATCCATGCAGGACAAGTCATAAATACAGGTCTGACCGAACCCGTGCACAAGCGCCACTCGACGGTGAATGTCCAAAACGACCGCAGCGCCACTAGCGGACCGACTGTCCTGCCACCTGCGGTCAACGCCGGTGGCGCCGCCTGTCCGGTCCGACAGCAAGGTATCGGGCGAATGGCAGAGGGCCTGGGCGCCGACGGGGAACACGCCACTCGGACCGTCGAGGTCCGCGGCACGTGCTGTGTCCGAGGTCGATGGCCGACGACAGCTGCGTGTGGCCCGCAGGCGGCCGCCGGGCGGCGGTGCTGGTGCGGCGGCGCCGCCACGGAGACGTCGAGGTACCGCCGACAGCCGGGTGGCCAGCCTGGCGGCGGCACGCACCGCTGGCGCTGCCGCTGCTGCTGCTGCTGCTGGCTCGGCAGCGGTCGCCGGCGGGGCGGGCCGAGTCTCTGATGATGACGTCAGCACCAGGTGGGGTGCGTGCGGCGTCTTCCTTGTGTCGTCGCTCCTGGCTCTGCAGCCCGTCTCAGTTGTTCTGCTCATCTGCCGGGCTGTGCTCACTAGCTCCAGCCGTCCTATACGCTTTATCCAGTCTGTTCACTAGACTTTCCCGACTTTCGGTCGCCGCTTCTGCATCCACATAATTGCACAGAATGTGTGCGCCAATCGCCTCTTCCGCAGATTTGTTCACCCCAACCATCGTGTCAATATCGCGTGTTTTGATCACTGCATCAGCTGTATCGGCTGCATCAGCTGTATCAGCCGTATCGGCTGCATCAGCTGTGTCAGCTCTGTCAGCTGTCGCTATCAATTCTGACGAAATGTCAGCTTCCTCACCGAGCAGGTCTTTCCCGACGCCACCGCTCGCTCTACCCATCAGTCCCACCCTGCTCACCTTTCCCTCGCCACCCAGCAGCTCCACACCGACCACTACACTGACCACCACAGTAGCAGCAGTGTCTCCGGCACACCGGTCGGCCTCAGGCTGGCTGGCAGACGCGCCGCTGCGAGTCTCCTCCCGGCCGCTGGTGGCCGTACAGCGCGTGTCCGACGTCCTGTCGGCGGAGCCGGCAGCCGGCGCGGCTCCTTTCCCGCCACTTTCGAACAGCATCTCGGCGACGCGCGGGGACGTGCCCAGTGTGGCGGACGGCTGCTCGGCCGCCTGGCGACAGTGGTGCACCACGGCCGCCACGTCACACGCCCAGGCGGGCGGCATCAGGTGGGCTGGGCTGGCCTGGTTGGGCCGCGGTGCCGGGCCGGGCGAGCACGACACGTCCCGGAGCGAGCGGCTGAGACCGCCGCGGCCGGCCGCCGGCTCCCCGACCACGCCCAGTGACATCACCGAGCCGCCGTGTGACGTCATCACCGAGCGGGGCGACGCCGGCCGCGAGCGGGCCGACGCCGACGACGGCAGGGCTGGGTGCGGCCGGAAGCTGGGCGAGGAGGCGCGGACTGGCGTGCGTGACTGACGACCACCTGCGGCAGAGGGAGCACCGCTCCGTCAGGAGGACACCAGCCAATGTCAACTGACGACCACCTGCGGCAGAGGGAGCGGTGCTCCGTCAGGAGGACACCAGCCAATGTCAACTGACGACCACCTGCGGCAGAGGGAGCGTGCTCCGTCAGGAGGACACCAGCCAATGTCAACTGATGACCACCTGCGGCAGAGGGAGCGGTGCTCCGTCAGGAGGACACCAGCCAATGTCAACTGACGACCACCTGCGGCAGAGGGAGCACCCTCCGTCAGGAGGCCACCAATGTCAACTGACGACCGCCTGCGGCAGAGGGAGCACCTCCATCAGGGGGACACCAGCCAATTCAACTGAACGCGTAGGGGACACAGCCAATGTAACTGACGACCCTGCGGCAGGAGGTGCTCCGTCAGGAGGACACCAGCCAATGTCAACTGACGACCACCTGCGGCAGAGGGAGCGGTGCTCCGTCAGGAGGACACCAGCCAATGTCAACTGACGACCACCTGCGGCAGAGGGAGCACCGCTCCGTCAGGAGGACACCAGCCAATGTCAACTGACGACCACCTGCGGCAGAGGGAGCACCGCTCCGTCAGGTGGACACCAGCCAATGTCAACTGACGACCACTGCGGCAAGGGAGCACCGCCCGTCAGGAGGACACCAGCCAATGTCAACTGATGACCACCTGCGGCAGAGGGCGGTGCTCCGTCAGGAGGACACCAGCCAATGTCAACTGAACCACCGGGCAGAGGGAGCGGTGCTCTGTCAGGAGGACACCAGCCAATGTCAACTGACGACCACCTGCGGCAGAGGGAGCACCGCTCTGTCAGGAGGACACCAGCCAATGTCAACTGACGACCACCTGCGGCAGAGGAGCACCGCTCCATCAGGTGGACACAGCCAATGTCAACGACGACCTGCGGCAGAGGGAGCACCGCCCGTCAGGTGGACACCAGCCAATGTCAACTGATACCACTGCGGCAAGGGGTGCTCGTCAGAGGACACAGCCAATGTCAACTGACGACCTCCTGCGGCAGAGGAGCACCGCCCGTCAGGAGGACACCAGCCAATGTCAACTGACGACCACCTGCGGCAGAGGAGCACCGCTCCGTCAGGTGGACACCAGCCAATGTCAACTACGACCACTGCGGCAGAGGACTGCTCCGTCAGGTGGACACAGCCAATGTCAACGACGACCACTCGGCAAGGGGCACCGCTCCGTCAGGAGGACACCAGCCAATGTCAACTGACACCACTGCAGGGCATGTAACACAGCGAGGAGACCGCTCATCAGGTAAGTAGCCTGCGGCAGAGGGAGCACCGCTCCGTCAGGAGGACACCAGCCAATGTCAACTGATGACCACCTGCGGCAGAGGGAGCGGTGCTCCGTCAGGAGGACACCAGCCAATGTCAACTGACGACCACCTGCGGCAGAGGGAGCACCGCTCCGTCAGGTGGACACCAGCCAATGTCAACTGACGACCACCTGCGGCAGAGGGAGCACCGCTCCGTCAGGAGGACACCAGCCAATGTCAACTGACGACCACCTGCGGCAGAGGGAACACCGCTCCGTCAGGTGGACACCAGCCAATGTCAACTGACGACCACCTGCGGCACAGGGAGCACCGCTCCGTCAGGTAGACACCAGCCAATGTCAACTGGACGGCTCGTGGCGCTTTTCACAACGACTGCCACGTCAATGTCTCAAGTAAAAGAATGACAACGTCAACGTCAAAGAAGATGGAAGTCAGGGACGCGCTTAGGTGGAGGTGTGAGTTTGACAGCACCACGTGAGCGGATTTGCCAAGCTAAAAACATGTTCTCCCGGCCTGAAATTCAAGAGGATCGCTTGCCTGTCACGGCATGCCACCACCACAGATCTGGAGGCATGCTTCTACCGAGAATGGCTCTCGGAAGTGAGTCGACCCGAGGTGATAACTCCGACCTCGCTGTCGCCCGAGGACGGGTCATGTCATTTCACCACTCGGCCACATACACCACCGTCTGCCGAGCAAATGTAGAGCCAATGTACAGTTCACTGTCGTGGTCGCTACATGGCCAATACGGTCGATGGACCTTAAAGGCCAGGCACATCTCCCCCCCCCCCCAGGAACATCGTCGGGAACCGAAATCGATCAGGAGAATGCAAACGCAAACAGCATTCTGGAAAGCTTTCAAGTTGGTCGCACCTTGATTGCACTGGTGCACTGCTCAATCTCTAACCAGACCTAACACATCAGAATGGTTCAGAACTTCGAGAAAGGCCTTGGTGATCTGATGTTTAATCATTGGCTTGTTCAAATAAAGTTGTCTACCTTCGCTTAGCAAAATAAATATCAAGTCATATAAATCATTTAGCGCTCTGGCGAGGAACATATTATTTCATCAAAATCACACGATGACCTTTCCTCGATGATTATAAAAAATAGTCGAAAGTTACTTAGATGGTGTATATTCGAGTACAACCCTTCGTCAAACCACAAAAAAGGCCATTAAAAAAAATACTTGGTGATTTCTTATTTTTTTTTGTGGTTTGACGAAGGGTTGTACCCGAATATACACCATCTAAGTAACTTTCGACTCTTTTTATAATCATCGAGGAAAGGTCATCGTGTGATTTTGATAAAATAAATATCAATATTAACACTACCTGAAATGCATGTTCGACGTTTCAAATCCAAAGCACATGTTCGGCGAACACGTGAAGCTTACACACACTGTGTGTAAGCTCATGATCATAGCGAAGATATGCTTTAGGTTATGTCTATATCGAATTTTCTTCTGTTAAAGGACGGTGCATAATTTTTATTTACAAAACTAGCTTCAAGTTGGCATATGGAATTGTTGAAAAATTAATTTAAAAACCGCTCCGTGGCTCATGATCTTACCACAATGGCGGAGATTCGTGACTGAACCACCCGTCGGGACCATCACTTGTATGTCCCAGGTTCCGCACTGAGATGGGGAAGAGGTGATTTAGCTCCAGAGCACCACTTCTGTACCACTCATTGCCATCCGAGCTGATGCGGCTTCCTGTACCGATCTTCAGTCGCCACCTACGGCGGCACCTGTCTAACGTGCTGCCCGAGCCGGACTGATTTGCTGCTCGCCCTGTCTATTGTATCATGGCATGCATGACCACCGGTTTAACCGTTGTGTGATTTTGACCTTCTCTGCCCCGCTGTTTTATCTTATTAACACGACGTAGTAATAGCCACAAGCCCATTGTGGATTACTTCAATACAAGTCTGTATCTGTATCTTCCCCGGCTCTACCCGGTCGCTCAGTTTTGTTTGGATAGTGGCGCCCCCTCGGCCCGTACCCGGGGCAGGTTGAGGCCCCCGTCGCGCGGAGCTAGTTGTGACGGGGGACAGACGAGTCTCTCGGGTCTTGATATCCCGGAAGGGCGGGCGGGCCCCAACCCCGCAGTGGGGTCCGCCATCGTAACTCGGCTGGCTGGGGATACGGTCACCCACTGGAACGCACTGACGCGTCAAAAAGTCAAGGTCATCGATCAGGTCAAAGTCAAGTACCTGACAATGTGTGATGAACTATTGAAACTGACGATTTTTTAACCAGTTTGTGCTCAAGAAAACGTAGTGAATGGCACCAAAGCAAAGCCAAATGTGTTTTCCGGTTCCAAGAATTTGGGCCGCACACCTGAATTTGTTAGGCTTTAGGCATTTTCCAAGCCAATTTTCTGTTAAAAGGACAATATTTCCAACCAAATTTGGGAACCTAATCACGTCAAAAACTAAGCCAGTGTGCAAAATTCCCCAGGTTAGCCATATTTCCTTCACAATGGTTCGTATTTTAGCCCCCGAGCGCCTGCGAAATGTGTGCTTTCGGAACGTTTTAGATCATATTTCAGAAACCAGATCTAATATGTACTGGAAACGCAGAACACTATTAGAGGACATAATTTGTGGTTGCCTATGATTCGGTGTGGAAAAAATAACTAATGCACGAAGTTATCAACAAGAAAAAAAACGTTTCACAGTTTGAACGTCCGCTTTGAACGTCTAGTGACCTGACGTGAGGCCACTCTTTTGTATTTTTTCATTTATATTTGATCATTTGTCTATTCACATGTACACTGTAGGCTGTATCTTGAAAAGTTTGTTCATGAACAAATGTTTTAAAACTGCATCTGAACGCCGCACTGGGACGACGCCGTGAGATAACTTAACATGCCCCAGCTCCTGGATCTTAGCAAATTAAAACTCAATTGTTCGATACAATGTTCTTGCATCAAGTATCGAAAGAAATCCATATTTCAAGGCGATGTCTTGACCTATTTACTAGCTATTTGAGGAAATCCCGACGCGAGTAAATTACCCCAACCTGCCGCACTGCAGCGGCCGAGCGACTCGGCTGGTCCACGACCCCAATGTCAGTGTGCCATATGACGATTTGCTAACGCTCGTCATCAAACGCAGTTCATATGCTACTACTCTACTCCCCCGTTCCCCAGCTAGAAAATCTCCCCGTTTCCGAATGCCTGTCCATTCACACAGGTAACTATGCAGGCAGAGTCATGGTGAAAACGCCAACAAATTTGCCGCAGACTCGCCAGCTGAAATGCCAATCAAATTCGCTGCAAGGTCCCCGAGAGATGAACGGTGTCTGGATTTTTCTGACGACCCGCGGAATAAAAATCGTCGCGAAGCGCCAAACTTCTTCACCAATCAGCCATCCAATAGCAGGTCTGATTGCACGCAGCTTCTGAAGAGCGGCCGGTAACTTCTGAAATATGGGCTCTCAGGGTCAAGGTTGCCTGCTCATACCAGGCGACTTTGTCGCGCCGGGAAGCCGACTGCCTACCTGAAATCTTTTCATAACTTCATTCTAGACCAAATCAGATGAACATATTCCCGACTGGTTCGGCAGGCTGGCCTTCACTGACCTACGATGGCCTTGACATGTGATCTCATTGACTTCACACCAGAGACTCACTTTCACACATATCCACCCTTAACTTTTCGTGTCTTTAGTTCCGGTAACTAATGGCTAATTGAGAACCGATGCACCAAGGGGTCATCAGTTGACCACATTGGTCAGGCACAATAGTGGTCAGTTGAGGACCCCTGGCTTAGAGGGCCACTGGTCAGGCACAATAGTGGTCAGTTGAGGACCCCTGGCTAAGAGGGCCATTGGTCAGGCACAATAGTGGCCAGTTGAGGACCCCTGGCTAAGAGGGCCATTGGTCAGGCACAATAGTGGTCAGTTGAGGACCCCTGGCTAAGAGGGCCATTGGTCAGGCACAATAGTGGTCAGTTGAGGACCCCTGGCTAAGAGGGCCATTGGTCAGGCACAATAGTGGCCAGTTGAGGACCCCTGGCTAAGAGGGCCATTGGTCCAGGCACAATAGTGGTCAGTTGAGGACCCCTGGCTAAGAGGGCCATTGGTCAGGCACAATAGTGGCCAGTTGAGGACCCCTGGCTAAGAGGGCCATTGGTCAGGCACAATAGTGGCCAGTTGAGGACCCCTGGCTAAGAGGGCCATTGGTCAGGCACAATGGTGGCCAGTTGAGGACCCCTGGCTAAGAGGGCCATTGGTCAGGCACAATGGTGGCCAGTTGAGGACCCCTGGCTAAGAGGGCCATTGGTCAGGCACAATAGTGGTCAGTTGAGGGCCCCTGGCTTAGAGGGCCATTGGTCAGGCACAATAGTGGCCAGTTGAGGACCCCTGGCTAAGAGGGCCATTGGTCAGGCACAATGGTGGCCAGTTGAGGACCCCTGGCTAAGAGGGCCATTGGTCAGGCACAATGGTGGCCAGTTGAGGACCCCTGGCTAAGAGGGCCATTGGTCAGGCACAATAGTGGCCAGTTGAGGACCCCTGGCTAAGAGGGCCATTGGTCAGGCACAATAGTGGCCAGTTGAGGACCCCTGGCTAAGAGGGCCACTGGTCAGGAACAATAGTGGTCAGTTGAGGACCCCTGGCTAAGAGGGCCATTGGTCGGCACAATAGTGGTCAGTTGAGGACCCCTGGCTAAGAGGGCCATTGGTCAGGCACAATGGTGGCCAGTTGAGGACCCCTGGCTAAGAGGGCCATTGGTCAGGCACAATAGTGGTCAGTTGAGGACCCCTGGCTAAGAGGGCCATTGGTCAGGCACAATAGTGGCCAGTTGAGGACCCCTGGCTAAGAGGGCCATTGGTCAGGCACAATAGTGGCCAGTTGAGGACCCCTGGCTAAGAGGGCCATTGGTCAGGCACAATAGTGGCCAGTTGAGGACCCCTGGCTAAGAGGGCCACTGGTCAGCCACAGTAATGGCCGAGCGCCGGCGCAGTGTTGTGGAAGCCCCAGCCGCCTCCCGGCCGTACCCGACTGGTGCCGGCGGCTGCCACCGGCCGGGGTGCCGCAGTACCGGGCGGGTACCGGCCGTACGGACAAATGCCGGCGGCCAGTCTCAGTGGAAACCCGGAACGGTTCGCTCCGCGTGCACGATCGCAGGGGCGGATCTAGGGGGCACAGTGACGATGACCACTACCGAAGGTAAGAGGCCGATTTTGTCGAAGGTTTGCACTAAAATAACATTTTTCTTGAAATCTACGAACATTTTATGAGATAAATATTGTCTTAAGCAGATCCGACGAATGATCGGAGGATGTTTTTCTTCCTCTAACCAGGCTTCTGGAACCGCCCCTGCGCTACTTTACCGCAGCCGTCAGTGGAGAGCTGTCGCGCAGTGCAACCAAGTCTTCCCTGTGGATTTTGCAGACAGCACTGACGACGCCTGGAGGGTTTTGCTGTGCAGCCACTCCGCATTCTTGGCGCCGAGTTGTTCCAGCCGGACGATGTGCCTCCAGAATGTTTCGAAACGAAATATAGGCTGCGTTCTTTGTCACGTTCCGTCCACGAATTCTGTGGACTCTGACGTGATGTGTCGTTCTTTGTCTATTCCTCACGAATTTCGCGGACAGATTTCGTGGATTCCACGGGGAACGCGCGGACCGAAAAAAAATGTTGTCCACCCCCGTCCTGTGCCGTTTCTTCCAAGATGGCGACGCACATTGAAAGTGATGTGCGGGCCAAGGAAGACATTGCAAATTCGCAAGTAACGTTGTGGAGTGGATACGATTGGGCTGGATTGTGTGAAAATGTCACTAATGGATGTCATGTTCCCACCGGCGAGGGTTTTCCGTCAAAGCGTGGCCAAGTTCTCAACTTTTGAGGTGAAACAGCACTAAGCTAGACACTACCTTCAGAAACTTCTTTTTCTGATTATTTGCGTCTCCACCCAGTAAACATGCCGATGTCGGCCCGCTGTCCGCATGTGTCGGGGCGAGCTCGACATCTCGTATACGGCATTCCGACATCGGGCTGCTCCCGGCCCGACATCGGCATACTGATCTGGAAAATCGACATATGTCGGGTTGAATTTGGCATATCAATAGCGGTCAGTTGACGTCGGGCCGTTGTCAGACATTTCACTCCCCAACCGACAGCGGGCCCCTAGCGTCCCGACAGCAGCCTGACAGCGGTCCCACGTTGGCTGGGTGTCGGCTGCATGTCGGGTTGGCGGACATTTCACTCCTCAGCCGACAGCGGGCCACTGGCGTCCAGATAGCGGAACGACGTCGGTACGCTGTCGGCATGTTCACTGGGCAATGACCAATGCAAATGTCCTCCCTGCCCTTGACATACCTGTCATAGCCTGCCCTGGACATATCTGATATTCTATTTATTACACGAGCCATCTCAGAATGATTTTGCATTTTTATTCTTCTTTACTGTTGACACCATGTGCATTAAATTGGGCATCAGTGGCCAATAACAATAAGATCATAGGTGGGGGCTTTGTAGGATTACTGGTATTGCCAACAAGTGATTCAACCACATTGCTTTCATGTAACGGCATGCAATTAATGATAATCATAAAAATTAGTAGGAAAGTTCACGAACAGCGACACAAATGGCTCACATAAGTAATCCGGCGCGAAAATTCCCAGAACTTTCTGCGGCTGCAGTCCACAAAATATGCAACGTCACACTCCAAGGAATCCGCGGAATGAAAGAGACAAAGAAAGCACCATTAGCAGTCGACAAAAACGAACCGTACACACTGAGTGGTGATGGTCGGATGTGCGCGCGGGGGCTGTGGGGGGGGCACGTCTACGGCACACCCCGGTCGAAGGCGAAGACAGTGGGCGATGGTGATGCCCCTCCCCATCAGCAACGAGGGGTGATGGGTGGGGGGGGGAGGTGATCACGACCATTGTACGTCACGGTCGCAGGCGGAGGAAGGTCGGCGCGCGGATGTGAACCAGTTCGGGGCGCGGACACACGCGGCTGCCCCACAGCCACGCCGCCCCTCGTTAGCCCACACGGTCACACGGTCACACGGTCACACGGTCACACGGTCACACGGTCACAACACGGTCCCAACAGGGCAGCAACACGCGTGATGCAAATGCCAGATAAACACCGGCGACCCAGTCTGGAGGCCGACAGACAGAATTCTCGATACCACAGTTGGTGGCTGTGCAGAATCATTGGCGCCGGAAACATCTAATTCAATCAGATGCTTTTCATGGAACGGCGCGCACCGGATAATAAATCGTGAAAATAATTGGTATTGCACTGAAAGAGTCAAGAGTCTATAGCAATGAAAAGAACCCGATGTAAACTATGTGTCCACGTTTATAGTTGAAGACACCATGCGCCTCTAAAACGCTTGGTGCCCTCTGCAAGTTCAGAGAGTGACCGCCAGTGTGGGGTAGCCATGAGGGCAATCGAAATATTGGTGTTGCACGGCGACAGCAATACCAGAAGCACACTAACCCTGTTCGATCCTGTGTTCGACACCGACGTCGCAACTCCGAGAGGAACAACAACGCTCACGGAACATCTACGACGGCCCGATAGAGTGACCCTGAGCTCCTCGGCGATCCGACGGTGACGTCTGCCGCAGGGTGGCAGCATCGCCTTTCGTTCACACCGAACCCTCGCCATCGCTTTCCACTCACACAGAACCCTCGCCATCGTCTCATACTCATACCGAATCCTCGCCAATGCCTCCCAAGCACACAGAACCTTTGCCGTCGCCTCCCAAGCACACAGAACTCCTGCCGTCACCTCCCACTCACACAGATCCCTCGCCATCGCCTCCCACTCACATAAAACCCTCGCCATTTCCTCCTATTCACACCGAACCCTCATCATCGACTCCCACTCACACTGAACCCTCGGCATCGACTCCTATGCATACAAAACCATCGCCATTGCCTCCCACTCACACCGAACCCTCATCATCGACTCCCACTCACACTGAACCCTCGACATCGACTCCTGTTCATACAAAACCCTCGCCATCGCTTACCATTCACACAAAACCCTCGCCATTGCCTCCCACCCACACAGAACACTCGCCATCGACTCCCACCCACACAACACTCGCCATCGACTCCCACACACACAACACTCGCCATCGCCTCCTGCCCACACAAAACACTCGTCATCGCCTCTCACTGACACAGAACTGTCGCCGCAGAAGCTGAATGAGTCATCAATACCTGTGAAGAGCTGATGCCGAGACAACCAGCCGACAGACAAAGCACTATGCCCACGAGGCAAGCCGTGTCCATTTATTTTTACTTGTGGGATGTTTCCGCGATGAACATTGTTATTATGAACTTTAGAGAATTGAAGTGAAATAATATTTTCCTCATCAATCTCGGAATTAAATACACCAATTCACTGTCCCGTTCTCAAGGCTGAGCATCAAGAGAACGTATCATATTAATATGAAACGTATATGATGTTATATTATATATAATGTTGTGATCACATGACTTATACGGCGATCCGCTGATAAGGTATGTTTTTATGCCTGCAGACGCAATGGCCTCCCAGTTCGTAGTCTATTTATCATTACTTACCTCTTATTTTCTCTTCGTGCTTTTTAGTGCTCTTTTGAGTTCTTTCCTTCATTTTCTTCTCGTCTTTGCTCTGTCTGTATGTTTTTTCCGACGGCCATCAGTGAGCTGTTCCTTTAAATATACAAGTGATGTGCGTACATGCCCTGCATATACATTTGTGTAAGCATGTGTGAATGAGTGGTTGTGTATGCATGTGTATGTAGGTATGTGTACGTGCTATGTACCTGATGCTGTGTGTGCGTGTATTCGTGTGTGCTTGTGTCTGTGTGTGCATATGCGTAGGGATGTAATAACACTCTCAGTTTGCTTTGCGCTAATATTTTTATATTGCACCTGGGCTGGGGTGGCACACGTGGTCGGGGACCGTGAGGGTGCTCAAGTGTTCCTTTTATCTTTTGGGGTGTCTCGGTCGCTGTGATGCCCTTCGCCTAGATGTGATCGCAGATCTATAACTTTATTTATCGATCTTCGTCCCCTTTTCCTCTCGCATTCTTTTCCCGGCCTTAATTCGGCTGTATAGCAGGGAGTGCTGCAGCAATTTTCTTTCCTGTAATATTTTTACTGAAATAAATATATATATATTTTGTAATATTTGGTCTCTTTACTTTTGGTACCAATTTGCGTCCAAGACACAATTGGGCAGCTTTGCCGCAGGGACGGAAGGGCGTACTCCTGATCATTTTTTTGCGAAGTAGTGGAATAGTTAAAAAACAAACCTTTCTGGAAAAAACCTTATAAAAACAGCCCAGCAGGCTGACCCCACAGCCCAACATTCCAGCAGCCTGGCCCCACAGCCAGCAACCTGCCACCAAAAACGAGAAACTTAGGTATATTAGTATCCCCTACACAAAGGGAGTTAGCGAGCGGATAAGTCGCACGCTGGCCAAGCATACCGATGTGAATCGGTATGCTTGGCTCAGAAGAAATCTCATCAAGTTCATCTCCCACCAAAACACGCAGTTTTTGGCAGCATGTCAAGTGTACTATATGAGCCGCAGTGTCCAGCAGAAAGCAGCGACTGCACAAGTGCACTCGGCTCACTGAGTGTCCAAAACAAGCACGCCCACGACGTGTCACAGTAGCAGTACAATATTGACACAGTGTGGCGCTCGCATCAGGTCTGGCTGTTGCCGACGAAGCCGTCTACATGACGTGACGAGTGGCTGCAGTCACCATTAATCCGAAGTCAAATTGTATATATATATATATATATATATATATATATATATATATATATATATATATATATATGTGTGTGTGTGTGTGTGTGTGTGTGTGTGTGTGTGTGTGTGTGTGTGTGTGTGTGTGTGTGTGTGTGTGTGTGTGTGTGTGTGTGTGTGTGTGTGTGTGTGTGTGTCAGTATGTGTGTGTATGCGTGTATACATTAATGTGTGTATGTGTGTGTAGCTCACAAACCACATACCTTGTAATATTATGTAACAATGTTGCGGAGAGCTGTGTTGAGCATAGTCGAATTGAAGATTATTATTTTTTTAAAAAGTAACCGAATGTTCATATTAAGTAAAAATAGGATCAGAAGTCGGTTTAATATATTTCGGGCATGACCCTTCTTCGGAGACAGAATAAACATACGTCACAGCACATACCGCCACAGCCACTCACGTCACAACACGTGCCGCCACCCACGTCACAGCACGTACCGCCACAGCAAAAGTCACAGCACGTACCGCCACAGCAAACGTCACAGCACGTGCCGCCGCAGCAAACATCACAGCACGTGCCGCCACCCACGTCACAGCACGTACCGCCACAGCAAAAGTCACAGCACGTACCGCCACAGCAAACGTCACAGCACGTGCCGCCACAGCAAACGTCACAGCACGTGCCGCCACAGCAAACGTCACAGCACGTGCCGCCACCCACGTCACAGCACGTACCGCCACCCACGTCACAGCACGTACCGCCACCCACGTCACAGCACGTGCCGCCACCCACGTCACAGCACGTGCCGCCACAGCAAACGTCACAGCACGTGCCGTCTCACACAACTCCACAGAGCGGCGGTGGGCAATCGTTTCGCCACTTCTACGGCGCATTCAGCCGTCAAAGGCGGTGGTTAAGTGGGTAAGCGACGTCAATCGCGTCGATTGGGTCCTGGAATCAGAGATGCTCTGGAGGCGGGCGATTGTTGAGCACGATGATTTTTCCTCCGAAGCCCAGATGCGCCACCAGCGGGCAAGCGTGGCCCAAGAGAGTCGTCCACTCCTCACAACTCTTTTGGAATACATTATTCTGGCATATATGCCAGAATAATATATCGTGACGTATCGCGTATAACGTATAACGTATCAATAACGTATCGCACACGATATATATATCGTGTGCCACAGAGGGTGGGACTGCAAAAGTTGTGGGCCGACTGTTCAACTCATCAGCAACTCAGTCGGTGGCGAAAGGTCGGATACCAATCAGCTTGGTCGCACAACACTTGCTTGCAGCGTGGGCAGACATTGGAGGAATTGTGCAACGTAAAGTTTACAACGCCGTAGGTGAAGTCGAATGACATCTGAATCAAATTGAAGTCGATATACCCAAGTCGGTCACTTTGTGACACGTACGCCACACAATGGGCTAATCTTGATCTGCAATGCTTCAACTGTGTCGCCGGGACCCCTGTGCCATCGTTCAAGGTGAGTTACACATTCAGATCCTCAAATACACGGCAAGAAAACTACAAAACCGTCAACCACCGGCGGTCCGCCACCAAGCTATGATTTCAAACGAAGGACATCGTCTAATGAAAAGCTATCAGCCAGTATGAGAATCACTACCACGAACTATCCAAAAATTAGCTTAATTTCTACAGCACACCAACATAGTGAATTATTCCCAAGTTCGAACATCGTTTGCCCGACGTCCACCAGGACGAGGAAACTACCCGCCAATGCGTGCGCCAAATGAGCTGCTACCCTGCTGATTCCGTGATAGCTTACCTGTCAAAGCGACGGCTGAGTCCACCCTTGAGGTCATGGTCTTGGCGTAGTCGAAGCCATCGGCAAAGCAGCCGCACTGACACCACTGCACCAGGTACGAGCGGAACCTGCAGCACAGCATCACCAGTCTGCGACACCGGCATACCAGGCATGTGGCACGAGGACCACTGCACCAGATACGAGCGGAACCTGCAGCACAGCATCACCAGTCTGCGACACCGGCATACCAGGCATGTGGCACGAGGACCACTGCACCAGATACGAGCGGAACCTGCAGCACAGCATCACCAGTCTGCGACACCGGCATACCAGGCATGTGGCACGAGGCCAGTCGAGCAAAAGCTTTTCCGGCTGCAATATCAGCAAAGACGGCATCATATACCAGGACTTCAACATTAGAAAGGGCAACCCGCGTGATCGCACGACTAAGAAAATGGAAAACGGGAGCATTGGTGTGGGTGGAGGATCACAAAAAGTAGTTTGGAAAGGCTACAAGAATGATGGCGTTATGACACATAAATATTACATACACCCTCTACCTCCCTTCAGTTGGCGTCATCCCCCCCCCCCCCCATCCTCGCCATATCCTGCATCCACATCCTGCCCCTGACCTCTGGCCACTTTTTTACAAGTCCCATTTTTTCATGATAAAAATAATGTTTTTTTTAATCATCATTGGTGGATAGGATCGCCACACAGTTATGACACACAGAAACACCAGACATATAGCAGGGAAACACCAGACATATAGCAGGGAAACACCAGACATATAGCAGGGAAACACCAGACATATAGCAGGGAAACACCAGACATATAGCAGGGAAACACTAGTCATGTAACACGGAAACACCAGACATATAGCAGGGAAACACTAGTCATGTAACACGGAAACACCAGACATATAGCAGGGAAACACTAGTCATGTAACACGGAAACACCAGACATATAGCAGGGAAACACTAGTCATGTAACACGGAAACACCAGACATATAGCAGGGAAACACCAGACATATAGCAGGGAAACACCAGACATATAGCAGGGAAACACCAGACATATAGCAGGGAAACACCAGACATATAGCAGGGAAACACCAGACATATAGCAGGGAAACACCAGACATATAGCAGGGAAACACCAGACATATAGCAGGGAAACA
Source organism: Ashinkailepas kermadecensis (assembly GCA_034440615.1). Taxonomy (NCBI): domain Eukaryota; kingdom Metazoa; phylum Arthropoda; class Thecostraca; family Neolepadidae; genus Ashinkailepas; species Ashinkailepas kermadecensis. The sequence continues at coordinate 6,718 of JAOTOM010001877.1, read as the reverse complement.
CCAGACATATAGCAGGGAAACACCAGACATATAGCAGGGAAACACCAGACATATAGCAGGGAAACACCAGACATATAGCAGGGAAACACCAGACATATAGCAGGGAAACACCAGACATATAGCAGGGAAACACCAGACATATAGCAGGGAAACACCAGACATATAGCAGGGAAACACTAGTCATGTAACACGGAAACACCAGACATATAACATGGAACACCAGTCACGTAACACGGAAACACCAGACATATAGCAGGGAAACACCAGACATATAGCAGGGAAACACCAGACATATAGCAGGGAAACACCAGACATATAGCAGGGAAACACCAGACATATAGCAGGGAAACACCAGACATATAGCAGGGAAACACCAGACATATAGCAGGGAAACACTAGTCATGTAACACGGAAACACCAGACATATAACATGGAACACCAGTCATGTAACACGGAAACACCAGACATATAGCAGGGAAACACTAGTCATGTAACACGGAAACACCAGACATATAACATGGAACACCAGTCATGTAACACGGAAACACCAGGCATATAACATGGAACACCAGTCATGTAACACGGAAACACCAGACATATAGCAGGGAAACACTAGTCATGTAACACGGAAACACCAGACATATAGCAGGGAAACACTAGTCATGTAACACGGAAACACCAGACATATAGCAGGGAAACACCAGACATATAGCAGGGAAACACTAGACATATAGCAGGGAAACACCAGACATATAGCAGGGAAACACCAGACATATAGCAGGGAAACACCAGACATATAGCAGGGAAACACCAGACATATAGCAGGGAAACACTAGTCATGTAACACGGAAACACCAGACATATAGCAGGGAAACACTAGTCATGTAACACGGAAACACCAGACATATAGCAGGGAAACACTAGTCATGTAACACGGAAACACCAGACATATAGCAGGGAAACACTAGTCATGTAACACGGAAACACCAGACATATAGCAGGGAAACACTAGTCATGTAACACGGAAACACCAGACATATAGCAGGGAAACACCAGACATATAGCAGGGAAACACCAGACATATAGCAGGGAAACACCAGACATATAGCAGGGAAACACCAGACATATAGCAGGGAAACACCAGACATATAGCAGGGAAACACCAGACATATAGCAGGGAAACACCAGACATATAGCAGGGAAACACCAGACATATAGCAGGGAAACACCAGACATATAGCAGGGAAACACCAGACATATAGCAGGGAAACACCAGACATATAGCAGGGAAACACCAGACATATAGCAGGGAAACACCAGACATATAGCAGGGAAACACCAGACATATAGCAGGGAAACACCAGACATATAGCAGGGAAACACCAGACATATAGCAGGGAAACACTAGTCATGTAACACGGAAACACCAGACATATAACATGGAACACCAGTCACGTAACACGGAAACACCAGACATATAGCAGGGAAACACCAGACATATAGCAGGGAAACACCAGACATATAGCAGGGAAACACCAGACATATAGCAGGGAAACACCAGACATATAGCACGGAAACACCAGACATATAGCAGGGAAACACCAGTCATGTAACACGGAAACACCAGACATATAGCAGGGAAACACTAGTCATGTAACACGGAAACACCAGACATATAACATGGAACACCAGTCATGTAACACGGAAACACCAGACATATAGCAGGGAAACACTAGTCATGTAACACGGAAACACCAGACATATAACATGGAACACCAGTCATGTAACACGGAAACACCAGGCATATAACATGGAACACCAGTCATGTAACACGGAAACACCAGACATATAACATGGAACACCAGTCATGTAACACGGAAACACCAGGCATATAACATGGAACACCAGTCATGTAACACGGAAACACCAGACATATAACATGGAACACCAGTCACGTAACACGGAAACACCAGACATATAGCAGGGAAACACTAGTCATGTAACACGGAAACACCAGACATATAACATGGAACACCAGTCATGTAACACGGAAACACCAGACATATAACATGGAACACCAGTCATGTAACACGGAAACACCAGGCATATAGCAGGGAAACACTAGTCATGTAACACGGAAACACCAGACATATAACATGGAACACCAGTCATGTAACACGGAAACACCAGGCATATAGCAGGGAAACACTAGTCATGTAACACGGAAACACCAGACATATAACATGGAACACCAGTCATGTAACACGGAAACACCAGACATATAGCAGGGAAACACTAGTCATGTAACACGGAAACACCAGACATATAACATGGAACACCAGTCATGTAACACGGAAACACCAGGCATATAACATGGAACACCAGTCATGCAACACGGAAACACCAGACAGACAGCACGGAACACCAGTCATGCAACACGGGAAACACCAGGTCATGTAACACAGGTAACATGCGAACACCAGTCATGTAACACAGGAACGCCAGATATATAGCACGGGAACACCAGGCATATAGCAGGGGAACACCAGTCGTGTAACACGGAAACACAAGACATATAGCAGGGAAACACTAGTCATGCAATACGGAAACACCAGACATATAGCAGGGGGACACTAGTCGTGTAACACGGAAGCGCAAGACATATAGCAGGGAAACACCAGGTCATGTAACACGGAACCACAAGACATGTAGCAGGGGAACACTAGTCATGTAACACGGAAGCGCAAGACATATAGCACGGAACACCAGTCATGTAAGACGGAAACACAAGATATGTAGCAGGGAAACACCAGGTCATGTAACACGGAAACACCAGACAGACAGCACGGAACACCAGTCACACAACACGGGAAACACCAGTTCATGTAACACAGGTAACATGCGAACACCAGTCATGTAACACAGGAACGCCAGATATATAGCACAGGAACACCAGGCATATATCAGGGGAACACCAGTCATGTAACACGGAAACACAAGACATATAGCAGGGGAACACTAGTCATGTAACACGGAAACACAAGCAGTGGCGTCGCCACGAAATTCTTGCAAGGGGGCAATGTTGGAAGGGGGCCTCCTGCTCCCCGAAAGGGGGCCTCCTATTGTTTTTTAGGCTCTTGGTATGGTTCAAGAATGGGAAGCATGATTTAATATTGATGTCTTGTTTGTTCTTGGCATGGTGCATCATTTACGCAAAACGCAATAGCAATAATCCTTTTTTCGCTGAGAACTGAGCCATGCTAGGGTATAAATAAGTAAATGTGGATAAATACCTAAGTGCCAAAACAAACCAATGTCTTAATGCTTTCTCGACCAGAAGAATCTTCCCGTTAGCCTCTAGATTCCAGCGAGTTGGCGGGGCTGGTGCTGAACATATCCTAAAGATATCTCCCATTGATCAACGCACTTTTATGTCCACCAAGTCTAACTGAATATAGCTAGATTCACCACTACTGTTAGTCATTCCCACCAGCTTGATGTCATAAGTAAGCTTAAACGATCATTTATCAGTCCTAGGACGAGGGGATGAGTGGCCTAGGGGTAAGATGCTCGTCTCGCAATCGAAAGATTGTGGGTTCGAATCTCACCTGTCGCTACTCTTCGCCCGCGACCAATCGGCGTGAGAGATTGGCGACGTTATATGACTCAACGGTGGACGTGTCGTAAAAACCAATAACCAGCAGTCCTAGGACGACAATTTCGCGAAGGTGACAACGAGAAGTGGATTTAATTGGTTTTCTTATCGCCATCTTGGGGATTTATTCATTTTTATAACATTTGGTGCTGGCTGCAAGGCACCTGGCACACAAGCTAAAATAATAAATCCTCAGCGAATAAATTAACGGCAAGAACAAGCATTGAACAACAGTGCATAAATAGCAATGCAACAACGCAACAATGGAAATGCATAAATAATGCAAAACCTTCAAAGTACACGCCGTCACGCCCATGGTTTTCGCTGTGCTGAACCGTCTTGTAAATGACGTCGTCGAGAAGGTATTGAGGCTGGGAAGCTCTAATCATGCAGGCTGTAATCACAGGAAGACAAGTTTGTAGGAAGAAAATGCATTTAAAAACATCATTCCTCTCAATTTGTATGGGGCATCGGTGTTGTTTTGTATGCTTGTGAGGGGGAATTTGTCCCCTAAATGTTGGATTTTGGGCGCTGTATAACCATCGCAGTCGATGCGCCCCTAAGCCCAAATAACCAACCAAATGTTGGCTTTGCCCCATGTTTCTGAAACTTATTGAAAGACCAGTGGCGTACCTATATTTGGGTCAAGGGGGAGGGTGGGAGACGTTGGAGGGGGTCCACCTACCCCATTAAATACGTCCTCGGATTTCGACCACTATTTTGTCAAAGGGCACCTTTATAAATAAAATAATTAGTCATCAACTGAATTATCCTATGGAGGGGCCTAATCTACCACTATCGTTTCTGATTCGTCGGATTTCAACGCTCACTCCCCCACCCTGTCCTCAGGTTTTCTTTTGGTATCCCTTGATAAGTCACCTCACACTGCTGAAATTACACCTATACAAATCATTTTAAAATGTAAAATTTCCCAATTTCAGACATTCCAGTTCATAGCGCCCGGTCGCCACGACGCCAACGTTCGTGCACATGCACACCCATCTTGCGCATTCGGCGCATTCGCCACACTTCGTGCGATGCTACGGTTTCTGCTAGGCCTCCTACGTTTTGCTAATTGCTGCCACATGATATATTTGCGCCCTATTTGATGTGATGGAATGCTTCGTATGAACGTTCGCTGCGAAAATTCGATGAATTAAATTCGATCATTAGTTCCCTACCTCCAACATTTTATGGTGGATAAGAAATGCGGATACCCGCTGAGCTTTGATGCACCTCATATCTTTGATTAAATATGCTCCCAGATTGGCTACCGAACCGAGGCCCTGCCTCAGTGTTCTTTTTTGGACCCGTTGCGTCTTTTTTCGTCTGCGGATGTGTCTTAGGGCTTCAATCCATTTTTGTTAGGAGCCCAACATATTTTAGAAACACCTGCTCGTGTTAGGATTTTGTTGCTTTTTGTGCACCGATGATTTTTTTGAGGTGTCGGGGCGCTTGCAAAGATCCCGATGTGTTTATTTAGTGCTCGGTCTTTTTGTTCGTTTTGGGAACATGCTGCGTTTTGCGGGCCCAGCCTCTTTGTCAGGCCCTTGTGCGGTCGCATGGCCCCTGTGTGCCTCGATAGCTTCCGGTGTATTTTTTTAGAGCTCCCGGTATGTTTATTTAAGGCTGCAACGCATGTTTTAAGGCCCTGTCGCTTTTTGCGAGACTGTGCGCTTTGGAGGGCCAGTTGCACTTTCGGCACCCGTTGTGCTCTTAGGGTCCTGCTGTGTTTATTTGAGGCTTCTGAGGCACATTTGTGGGGCCCCAGTACAATTTTGGGGCTTCGGTGCGATTTATCTGGGTTCCAGCGCGACTTATCGCGCCCAGGCGCGTGGTTCCGGGGACCCAACGCCAGTTTCCTGGGCTCAACGCGATTTTTGTGGATCTCTTCTGAATTTTCTTTAAAGTCCGAATCCCGGCCTGATTCTTCGAGCCCCTGGCGCCATGTTTTTGTATCTCACCTCGATTATTTTTCGAGCTCAGGTATGTTTTTCTGGGCCGTACGCGATTTGTGAAGGCATCTGATGATATGTTCGATGCTCCAGAGCCATTTTTCTGACCCGGACAGTTATTTTTTGGAATCCCGCCTTATTTTGGAAGACTTCGGCTTGATTTCTTTTGGGGATACCGATGCGATTTTTGGGGTCACACTGTGCCTATGTGGGGCCCTAGAGACCAATTTTTGGGAGCCCCGACGTCAATGTTTGATGCCCAGACCAAATGTTTGGGACTACCGATGGGAATTATGGGTCCCGAACGCGATATTTGGGGAACCGATTCGAGTTTGCGGGGCTTGTTGTACTTACCTATGACCCCAACGCGATCTTCGCGGTTCCTGTTGCAGATTTTCGGGCCTCGGAGCGAATTTTCTGGGCCCGCCGTATTTATCGGGTCAGCCCCCTGCGGGAATTCTGGTGGACCGACGCGAATTTGTGTGGCCCCAGCGCAACTTTTTGGGACCCCGGCACGATTCTTGGGAGCTTATCCCTCTTAAGAAGGAGGAGACATTTGCCTCTTTGATATGCCACTGCGGCCACCGAAGGAGTTTTTTTTTTCAGCCGATGGCACTTTTCGGAGTGTAAAAGCCCTCCGGGTAATTTTTCCGGACCTGTTCTTAATATGCCGGGGTCGATTCGATCGAGTCTCGGTGTGAACTTTTTGGACATCGAGTTCTATCCTTTTAAAGGTCCTTATGTGATATTTTTGGGTCCCGGTACGATTCTTCGGTCTCCTGGTGCGATTTTTTTTATCAATGCCTGACACGTTTTTTCCGGTGACCAACGGATTTTTGGGGGACTGACCCGATTTTTGAGGCCGTAGAGTGACATTCAGGTTGAGAATTGATTTGTTATGGCAGCTGCAACTTTTGGGGCCTGGCGCGACCTTTTGGGCCCCAGTGTGATTTTCAAGGGCTGCGACGCGACTTTTTTTTAGTCCAATGTATTCTTTTGTGTCCCGACGTCATTTGCTTGGATCCCTAGCGCGAGTTTTAGCGACCTCGACACTTTTTGGGCGTCCAACACGTTTTGGAGGCTTTTGGCGTCATTGTTGGGGCCCCAT